>JASAMV010004497.1:0-79876 GCA_030248065.1 Rhynchonema sp. JSB1_4
TTAGGAAATCAACTTTCGATCTTTGACCAATGCGCCGGTAACCGCTTAGAGGGCTTCGCCAATGACAAGGCAGACAGTAGGTACCTTCCTTGTCCATTCAGGCATCGAGATGTCCAATACATCATTCCGTTTCACCGCACGCAACCTCTACCGTCTCACCGTGGCGCTCTTCCCGCCGCACCCAGAGATCATGAGTCGAATGTGCAATCAGGGGTTCGAGGATTCGCTGAGGTTTCTCGCTAAAAATGGTTAGGTCTTTTGTTCGTTATTTGGTTGTAAACTTGGATGACTGGACTGACGTCTAATGTGGGGTACTTGTTTGTTATAGAATCGGCAGACAATGGGGTAACTAATCTATACTACTAAAACAGGAAGACGTTTGTATGTGGGTGCACCTTGTATGTATGTATGTATATGTCTGTGGCCCCCTCCAGTGGTGTCGTTGGGAAATCAAAAAGTCAGGATACCGGATACCCAAAATCCAAAATTTTCGGATACCGGATACCCAAAATGAAAAATCTCGGATACCAGGGGGGGGTTGCTCCCTAAAATAAAAAATCTCGGATACCCAGGGGGGGTTGTTCAAAAAAGTCAATTTTTTAAGAGGAAAATTGAGCAAAATCGGTGTTGAAAGCGCAAAAAATGGTCATTTTTGGGGGTTATGCTTGCGCTAGCAAGCGATTTTGAGCATTTTGGAGGTAAAAATGGGGGATTTTTACCGTTTTCGGAAAATTTTTAGGCTAGGATACCCTTGGACAAAAAGTCAGGATACCGGATACCCCTGGGTGAAAAAATCAAGATACCGGATACCGGATACTAGGGGGGGGTAACCCCCCCCCTTCCCCCCCCCCAACGACACCACTGGCCCCCTCCCTCGGGTGCACGGTTCAATTTTCACGGGTAGCTTTGGGTATGCTAACGGGTTTTCGGATAGCCCAGGGTACGCGGGCGCGAAGCGTTAGCCTGGCCATAGGCACGGGCCCCGTCTAGTCGTGCACTAAGTACTGTTGCGTAGTATTTATGCAGCTGCCAGATTTAGTCCAAATTGTCCGTTCAATTGTGTTGCTATTACAAAAATTGTAGTTCCAAAGTGAAAAATTGGAGCACGGTTTTGAATAGGATGTTTTTTTGCGAAAGCACTGCCATGTATTGGTCGCACAATGACTATATAAGAATTCATCAAATCAATCCTGATTTTCACGTTCAGTCACTCTGTGCTATTTGTGATTCTCACAAAACATTTTCAGCTGAAAATAATCTAGCAGATCAACCACGTTGCCGCAGGTGTGAAACATTCTCTTTACTACATGCTTTGTGTGCGATCACGCAACGCAACGTCATTGCCCCGTCACTTTCCCTCTTTACGATTCAGGAAAAAAAATTGACCAATTCTTATAAAGTCATTGTGCGACCAATACAATAGGCAACATCCTCGCAACGAAAATGTTTCACCCTTGCCACATAAGTAGGCACTGTTTTGACGAATGCTGATCGGTTGCTCGGTGGCCGTCAAAAAAGCCGGAAAAAATCCCGAAAAAAAACGCCGAAAACAAAAATGCCGAAAACAAAAAACGCCGGAAAAAATGCCAAAAAATTAAAAATGCTGGGGATTGAACTGGGATTTACCCACAAGTGAAACATAACCCCACAATTGTAAAATTGGAAAACCTGCCCAAATAAAGGAAACGTTCACAAAAGTACAGCTGCCAAGGCCTTCATTCAGGGTTAGGCTTAGGCTTAGGCTGCCAGCCAGGAACATGTGAACAAACGAGAATTACGAGTTGAGTCCGAATTGTACCAGGGCCATTTTTTTGTGCACGAACTACATGAATACCCACCCAAAACGAAATTTCGTAACATTAGAAGCATTTTTTAATTTTCGGCATTTTTGTTTTCGGCATTTTTTTCGGCATTTTTTGGCATTTTTTTCGGCATTTTTGACGGGACCCGGTTGCTCGGATACACCGCCCAGAAACAAGAAAGTCTTCACCACTCATTCATGTGCAACTTCCACAAAAGCAATGTTTTTTTTACCAAACTGTTGAAATCCAGCACCTAAATTTTTTGAATTTAGGTAACGCTGGCGCCTAAAATTGTGCCGTTTTGTGGTTTTTGCCCTAATTTAAGTGCCAGGACATCTTTTTGGCACGTAAAAATCGGAGATTTCCTACCCATGGCACCTGAAAATCATGAAAAAACGCTGTCCCGAGCGGTCAAATTTCTACTCGTCTGGGCGCCAAAACTGGTAGCGTTTGTAGTTCCAACTTCAATAATCCAACGTTGATTTTGCAGGTCTGATCTCATGCGCACGCTGTCTGGCCGTGCGGTCATGTATTGTTGTGCCGCCACAAGAACAACCGACGACCAGCAAGTCGATGAATGACGAACGCAATCAACGTGCTGTGGTCACGAGCGACACCGATGCCGGCGTGAATCTGGGTGCGCCGCCACCGAAACAGCCAAGGGAGAATAGCGGGGAACAGCAGGTGTGTGTATGTGGGGAGAAGCAGAGCCTAAATTTGAATCCAAACTCTCGCCGACCACAACCTCGAGCACGGCATGGCAAGAGGGCAATATCTGTTTTGTTTTGACATTGGGTGGAATTTTCGAAACGGTGTAAAGGTCAGTTGGGCGTAGAGGTCGGTGTAAAGTTCGGTCGAAAGGGACGTAGCTCGGTGTAAACGTGAAACATTGCCTGTTATTAACGTGGAATGTTTCACGTTTACACCGAGGTCTATCACACTGAGCTGTCGACCGAGCTTTCCAGCGATCTTTACACCCAACTGACCTTTACACCGTTTCGAAAATATTACCCATTGGCCGTCTTTGTTCCCCCACGTCTGAGGGACAGCGTTTATGGTGTTCGAAATTACCCGAGCTTGCATTTGCACAGCGGTAGTCGTACGTAGTATTTGCTTTCAAATCAAAGATGGACCTATAAAAGATTTGCGCCAGAAAAATGGTTTTTTTTGCTTTTCTTTTTGTGCTTCTCGCTCATCAAACTGTGAACCTATCAGACAGTGCAGAGATGGAACGATCACCACGACGACTCAGGTGCCATGAGTGTCACGGTGAAGAGAATGCATTCGAACCGTTCGAAAATGTTTCATGATTGCCACATAGGACATGGCACAGTTTTGATGATTGTTTGGCTTTGTGAACACCTCATGTAAAGGCAAGAAATTCGTCAATAAATACTTATTACGACCTCGTTTCAGGCGTACAAGCCGTCGAATTTCTACTCGTTGGGCGTTGATTCTGACGGGGACAGCGAGCCTGAACCGCCGTCACCGCCGCAACATCGTGTCAGGACCGTAACCGAGAGGCTGGATGGCACGCCAAAGGCACCACAATTGGTCAGTTGAGCGATGTTGGTTGTGGACTTGATGTTTTGAGCCAATCAGAGCGAACGCTTTTAGTAGTACCCGTTTTGTCGCATATCATTGGCTCCAAGCTATGAGTTTGAATGGATCAAATCAGGGAGCACTTTCTATTTCATACAATAAAAACTTACAAACTTAAAAACACTTAAAAACTTACTCTTGTAGCCAAAAGTTACAAGCAATTGTAAATCCACTTTCCACAATAATTTTGTATCCAGTCACAATTTTTTTGTAGCTGGATACAATAGAGCTGAAAATGTTTCGATAGCGCGATTTTCTTTCGCTTAGGCAACCATGAAAACGCATGTTTGATAAAATTAGTTTCAAATAAATTGCTTCTAGAGATGATAAACATTATTTAAAAAATCGGGCCCGGGTCAAATAATGGATAAACAATCAAATTGTGTCGAGTTAGGACGGTCCCACCGGTGTGCACCCAGCTACAATTTTTCTCTTTCTTACAATGCGAGTTACAAAATTTTCGTTTGTAGCTGGGTACAATTGTACCCAGTCACAATTGTAACTTCTTACAATTGTATCACTCACAATTGTAACTGCGTAAAGTGACTTTTGTACCTGGGTACAAATTGTAGCGTTTTTTTGTAAGAACTTACAATTTGTATGAAATAGAAAGTGCTCCCAGGTTTGATGGCAACTCAACACCAGTGTACTTATTTATAATCAATGTTCTATTTCAATCCGTTATGGAACGTTTTTGAGTCTGTACTGAGTTGCGCAATTTTTATCGCACCTTCGGCCATATATCACAAACTGCCCATGGGTCATGTTGTTCCACAGTGCGATGCGCAGAACAAAAAATATCAACGGTCTTGCAATGTTTCAAACGTAGCACCTTTAAAATCTGACTTTTTTCACCAATGTGATTATCTTAATAAGCCCCAGTGTCGTTCCTGGGGTGGGAGGAAGAAGGTCTCCCTAAGGTACACTCACCCCCTCACCAGGTACACTAACCGCCTCAATCTTTGCCTAAAATAGGCATTTTTAGGCGTGAAATGGACGTTTTACGGTTTAAAATGGGTGCGTTTAGGTCAATGCTGTCAAAGTCGCCAAAATACGCTTCTTACGGAGAGTTTGTCCAAAAATAGTTCAAATTTTCAACCTCGGAAAATGACTTTTTCCTGAATTTGGGTCTCCCCCCCCCCCCGTTCCCCGCAGGGAGGTACACTAACCGCCGTTCCGAAAAAAATGCGTAGGTATACTCTGGCAATTCTTTTGGGAGAAACTTTTCTACCGCGTTGCCTGATCCGTAAAGCGCATTATGCGTGCACTGGTTACAGAAGTCACGTGACCGCTATAGCCAGTGCACGCATCATGCGCTTTGCGGATCAGGCAACGAGTTTGAAAAGTTTCTCCCAAAAGAATTGTCAGAGTATATGTACACTAAAGGCCTCGCCGGACCAGGAACTCCACTGATGAGCCCATTGCAGCGAAACGCATTTCCAGGTGGCGCTACGGCGTCGCGCGGTCACGCAGCACCATCTGCGTGCGACCAACTTGCATCGAGTGGCAACCACCGCTGGCAGACTCAGACACGACACCGATGCGGACTGTGATTCGTGCAAGGAAGTGGTGGACAGTAAGGCGAAGAAGGGACTGCCGACCGTGGTCAGGAAACGTTGGTGGATGGGGGTTATTTGGATATTTTGTCAAGTTGTGATCTTGTTGTTTCCAGCCGATTTTGTTGTGTAAAGCCCCTAGGCTCGGTCACAATAAGTTCATTGAATAGGCTGGTTGAGAGAGGTGGCGTGTGGATTGAATATTTCGGATCAAAGTGTCGATCACGTCTCCGACCCAGGGTTGGATTTTAAAAAAAAAGTAAAAATTTTTTTGTAAAAAAAATTTTTTTAAAAAAAAAAGAAAAGTTGGCCACTTTTTTATTTTAAAATTTTAAAAAGTAAGTCCACTTTTTTTATTATTTTTTCACTTTTTTTCGTTATTTTCTGACTTTTTTTAAGGTAAAAAGGCATGTTTTCGTGTGTTTTTATAATGCCCATGTTTCTCAAAAAATTGCCTGCGGCGCTTATATTTCAGTTTAAAATGGTGTTGTGATGGACTCATACAGTTCCCAGACATCCCAACAATAGCTGCATGTATAATATAGGACACCCCATACCGTATAATGTACAGTTATTGAGCGTGTCGTAAGCTATCGACACACTCCACGTTGCTCGCCTGTTTGCAGTTGTGTGGATTAACTATTTGTTGCTTTTTTGACACAAAGTGATTATGGTGTGAGTCTTTATCTCTCTTCAAATTTATTCCCAAATTCACAAACAGAAGGTTGGTCTTCCCTTTGTCACATACAGTATGTATACCCACATTACACACACATTACCTTCGAATTTCTCAAAGTCATGACCAAAAGGGATTAGATCGCAGGTGATTACGTAAATATGCAAGTCAGTGGAAAAGTTCTCTTTAGTGTCCCTTAAAACATACCTTACTAGCATGATTTCAGAAATTTGATTCCTCAAGAAACCAATTTTTTGGGGGTCCGGAATAAAAAAAAAGTGATTTTTAAAAAAAATTTTAAAAAGTTTTTTTTTAAAAAAAAGTTCGATAATAAAAAAATTTTTTAATCCAACCCTGCTCCGACCTTCGTTTCGCAGAATCTAAGATCACGATATAACGGGCGGAATCGGCTCTACCGAGCTTATCTGCGGTGAGGCGGTTGAGCACCAAACGTTTTTTTTCTGTGCGGTCATTTCTTGTGAATAGCGGTGTTCGGCTTGTCTTCAATTGGGAAAACGCGTCTTTTTTTAATCGGAGGCGTTTCACCAGGGATCGGGATCCGGGTGGCGCCCGACACCCGACACTTTCAAAAGACCCGTCACACGACATTTTCGGAAATAAAAGCCGACATCCGACAGTTCGAAAAAATACCTGACACCCGGCACCGTATTTTTTCGACCGAAAACGTGCAAAGTTTTGCTCATTTGCCTCATTTATGCCAATGTTTGGCTCAATTCATAGGTTGTTGAGCAAACGAAACACCGAAGCAGTGTTTTATGCGCCTTGGTGTGGTGGTATATTTGGGTTCAAGAAATATTTTGTGAACATGTTTCATTGGTTTTGGCAAAATTGACTATTTGAACTGAAAATGTCCGGTGTCGAATGTCGGGTCCAAAAAAAACGACGCGCCCAACACCTACGCTTTTTTGGGTGCCGTGCCGACACCGGACACCGACATTGTCACATCGCTGTGTGTCACGCACCGCGTCAGTCGTCTACGCAATGGGCATGATAACAGACTGCGTTAGCAAGACAGTGTCACAACCGCAACGGGATGTTGGAGATTTTCAAGACACGAATGTACGAAAAATTCGTCAGGACACGCTTATCAAATGCATAAATTTCAGCGATCGAAAAAGCACTCAACCCGAACACCGGTCTCCTGACGTACGTGCTCTCATCTCGTGCCGTCAAATTGCTGCGCTACGTTACGCTGCCCTGGTGTTTGCCGGTGGAATTTGCGTACTACTTTTGTGTGAAGTGAGTTTGGGATGAGTGCTTATAATTATGACGGTGGTCAACGCAAGTGGTCGAATCACTTCGTCAACTCACTTTGTGGAGTCGTCGACTAACCCCGAATGTCATGTATTATTACTTGCGCTCATCTTAGGCTGTCGTGAGCTGCGACGTGATATGATCACTTGAATCTGACCAGTTTACATGGGAGGCGTTGCCTCATACGAGATACCTTGAGTTGTTTTTTTTGCCGAAGCTAATTTTCTTCTGTAAAATACTCTTGATGTATTGTTTTTTGGTCAATGCCCATGAACTAACCAGTGTTTGAATGTGGAACTGGAAGAAACGAGAAATGTTCCACTAATAGCCAATATAATGAGTTCGTGAGAAAACAACTTTGCTCTGGTTCGAATCATACGTTGGAAACTAAAAAAATAGTAATCTGAAATGTTTCGAAAACTACGTTTATATTGATGTCAGGTACTGCTTGGTGTTTTTAGTAGATGTGGCACACCACCGCATGAAAAGAAAATATCACTAAAAATAGAACCGACAAAAATAATTATGAAAACAAATATCCGCACCAGTGCGCAATCTTCAGATTGTTGCACTGGCTGCCTACGATCATCGACGATGCCAAATGGTTTGTGGACCGAACAACGGCTGGATTGAAAATGTTGCTGTCGGCCTTTGAGGATCAGGGACATTACTACAGTGCTCGGTTGGTGCAATTTTGGATCGTGGTTAAAATTGTTCGAGCTTTGCAGGCCCAATAAAAATGGCTAGCCACGCGAAGTTGTGAAACACATTGCGCACAGCTGCCCAGCTGGCTGGAAAGCTGCTCGTGTGTGTCGGCTGCTCGAATGTTTCAAAAGTTGATTCTCGGGTTAAGATCTGGGTCTTAATTACGAACCCCACTGCACGGCAGCGAATTGGGACATTTACGATGTCATGGAACGTTTGATAAGAAATGGTTTCGCATAAGTCGTCGCCATGGTTTTTTTAACCAAATTTACTAGCTTTTAAGCTAGTAAATTTTTTAAGAAGCTGCTAAATTTTAGGGTTTAGTAGCTTTTTTCTACTAAATTTTTCACTGGCTAAAAAGAGCTAGTAAATTTTAGGAAAAAGCTACTAAATTTTACCTTCTCGGAAGCTTTTTTGAGGGGAAATAACGGAAAATTTCATTCCGGTCACCTGCTATGGTACCGTGGTCGTCGCCCCAAAAGTGACGTGTTTAGTTGACAGGTGTCCTGAAACAATTTTCCAGCGGTTCTGAACTTCAACGGTGCGTAACTCTTGGGATATCCCAGATTCAAAAAGTCACGCAAAACCAAGCGCGAGCGAGAGACTAGTCGCCGAGTTTGGTCGTTAATAGTGTCGTCTCATCTTTTAGCTTCAATGACAAATATCAAACACACACACACCATTGGTGATCCGTTTTCAGCTTCTCATGTCAACTAGCGATCACCGAGATGAACTATAACCGTCCCCCACAGTTGGACCCCACCCAACACCACAGCCACGCACATTCCGGCATGCACCACGCGCCGTCTGTCCAGTCAATTGATAGACACTCAGGCGTGGCTGTGCCGGTGTCTTGTGAGTTTGCGTTGCGTCGGGTTTTTTTGTGTGTTTTTTTGGTAATTCTACAGCTGGAGAAGATGGAGAAGAAACGTTCTCCTTGGAACGTGTGCCGCATAAGTGAATGATGTGAAACATTTTTCCGACAATGTGGTTTCACAGTCGACACTGTTTTGGTGCAAATGTGAAGTGATGCAGCTTCGCATGCAAACATGTAAACGGTTGTTTCAAAGTTGGTTTCCAAACAGCAGATCGTAACCGGTCGAAGACAATTGCCGTTTTCTGCGTCGTTTACTGCGTTCCACATTTTCGTAAGCTGAATACGGTGCAGATTGAAGAAGAAAATGTTCTAGCACTTTCATTTCAGTTGGCCGAATTGCAACTATGGATAATTAATCCTCATCATTCGTCAACTTTGCAAAAACAATCATACAAAGAAACGCGTCACTGTTGAAAAAACTCCATTGTTGTATAGCCGCACTGTTTATACTTTCCACCCAGCTGGTTGATGTTTCAGCATCGGCTTATTACGACGAATACGAGGCGCATTTCGGCATCAGTACATCATTGGATGCTTCATTGCCGTTGCGACGTGAATGGTCGCAGTACGTGCAGACGGCACAAAAGAGGAACAGCCAGGATGTGGACGCTAAAAGGATCGCGGATGCGACGGTGTGTTTTTTGGGGGCCGACTGTGTAGCATTTCGCGTGATGTTCGTTTGTTATCTTGCACAGGCACTTTAGCGTTTGTTCGAGCATTGGATGTTACACCATACATTACACCGTTTTTTGGACATTTTTACGTGCCATTTTCACATAGAATTTTAGAATTGCTGCTGCAACTAAAATTTGGAGAGCTAGGTGCAAGTTGCGTATTTGATTTTTGAACACCAACGTGTTCCTTACTTGTGATTATCACTCCCCCGTTTTCTGGTCCCAACGCGTCAAAAATTTTGCTGCGCGGCTTGTTCCTAATTTTCTATAGTCGAATTTTCAGCCTGAATACCAGGGTTGTAGTCAGGAAAAGGCCTAGTTTGCTGTGTTTTGAAGCAAGTAAACTGCATGAAGGATGACACTTAGCAAAAACAATGAATTTGGCTCTTTTGGCAAAAACTGTGCTTGCGCCCAAAAATTTCAAACTTGCGCCTAAAAATCAGGAGGTTAGGTCTAAGTTGCACCTAGGAAATTAAAAAAATCTGCCCAATACGTAGCGTAGCGCTTGTGATGGACGTGCTATTATTTCATACGCTTTTATCTGAATTTTGCACCCTATTTTTGTGGATGTGGCAGCAACGTATGCGGATGATATTGGTCGCACAATGAAAATATTAAGGTCTAACTATACTTCGTTCTCTCGGAGAACAAAGAACAAATTCTCGCGCGCTGATTGGCCCACGTATGTTCAACAGCCAATCAGCGCTCGAGAATTTGTTCTTTGTTCTCTGAGAGAACGATGTATAGTTAGGCCCCCGCCGCTATTGTTTTTTTTGGTTTTCGACCTCGGTTTTTTCACTTATATCGTTTGTTGGCATCGAGATCAAGAACATTAGTTTTAACGAACTTCACCAAAATGGCGATTACCCACCGAAATCGATCCACCAAGATGGTCTATCGGGAACAAAACCGTCCGATATTGACGCACATTTGCACACGATGATCAGGAATGACAAGAGAAATTCAAAATCACTGGGACGTGATATAGGCGGCGTGTTACGGTAGCCCGATAAAACATTAGCTCTCTTGTGGACTGGAAGTCTGCTAGCCAGCGCAACGTGTAGCGCGTGGCGTGCAAAGCAGTGTGTGTCTGCACGGTTGCATGGGTATAAGTGCAACTTTGAGCCGCAGCCAGACCGCGTTCCCGTAGCTCAGTTGGTAGAGCAACTGGCTATCCAGGCCTGGTGGCTGGGAGGTCGGAGGTTCGAGTCCTACCGGGAGCATACGTTTGGTGTGGCGGTTCAGAGTTCACACTCTTGTAAATAACAAATGTTTTGTCAACCTACCCTAACGCGCCGCCTATACCACACCTCTGTGATTTGAATTTTGCTTTGGAAATCCTGATTTCCATGCACACATAGTGCGTCAATATTGGGGTAGTTTGTTCCCGTGCGGCCATGTTGGTGGATCGATTTCGGTGGGTAAAGTTCTTGTTTGGTGAAGTTCTTGTAGGTTAATGTACTTCATCCCAGTGCCAACTAATAAAAAAAAAAACTCAAAAATCAAAAAAAAACAATAGCGGTGGGGCCGCTTTTTTCCACACCCGTCAAAAACCAAAAAAAAACAATAGCGGTGGGGCCGCTTTTAGAATTCATCAAATCAATCCTGATTTTCACGTTCAGTCACTCTGCACCACTGTGTTATTTGTGATTCTCACAAAACATTTTCATCTGAAAATAATCCAGCAGAGCACCCACGTTGCTGCGGGTCTGAAACATTTTGGTGACTGCATGTTTTGTGTGCGATCGCGCAACGCAACGTCACTGCCCCGTCACCTTCCCTCTTTGCGATTCAGGAAAAAAATTTGACCAATTCTTATAAAGTCATTGTGCGACCAATATCAGCATCAGCCGCCAACTAATTTCGACAACTGACAGCCGAGATGAAACATTTCCGCCACAAACTTGTCGTAATCAATTATCATCGTCAAACTACTGTATTGATTGACAGGTGAATCTGCAATGGGCTGCACTGCGCTCCACAGACACCGCTGCCAACACGCAACAGCCGACCGATGCGCAACAGAATAATTGCGCACAAGCAGCGCAGGACAACGTGGATGCCGCATCTGGCCTAGCTTCGGATCATGAAACTGATGAAACTGGTATCTTCTTGGGGACCGGTTTTTTTGTCGGTTTTTCGGGTCCAGTCTTGGTTACACTGTGACGTCTTGTCTAGTTCTAGTTACACATTGCGCCTCAAATTCGGATATTATTTTTTTGAATTTTAAGTTTGGAAGGAAAGCCCCTGTCTGTGCTTTGGGAAAGGAAGTGTTTTGCAACTGGCTTATTTTGCTCTATGCTCTGCATCGAAATGAAATCAATGCGAATAATTATTATGAGTTATTAGTCATCAATTTAGCTTGTGACTACAACTTTTATGACTGAAACTGCCCGTCCTGATTTATTCGGTATCGTGGACATGAGCAAGCTGCACTTCCGCCGCGGCACGTGCTGCGCCCGTAGCTGGTTGTAAAGATGTTTGATAGGAAATCGCACAACCATAAACCGCACAGCTAGCATTTGCAGAACGACATTTGTGATATAACTGTTTGGCAAAATGGATTTTTTTTCATTTCCAGGCTCGATCGTGGCCGATCGGGATACGGTTGCGGCGATAGTTGAGTACACGCGGCGACACGAAGCACTCATGGCCTACTACTACATGGACGAGGGTGGGCAGGTACATTTGGGTGGGGAGGTGAAGGGGTGCCGGGTCAGCCCTGTACCGTTGGGTCGACGTATGGGATCGGGCTAGGGGCGATAGGTAGCCCCTCGAAACACACCTATCTTCGCCCGCCGACACGGTAACTTTTTCTGTTCGGTTTTGCGTTTCTAGTTTAGGCTCGATCCGTATCCGTTGCAAAACTCGTAGGCCCTGAACTGGATTGGTCCGAATTTTAAACTTGATCGATTTGATCGGGGGCCTTGGTCGCGTGCGATCCGTGCATTAAACAGATTAAGAGACGTGCTGGGGCCACTAATGTCGACCAGCTTAAAAGATGTTCATTTTAGGTCTGCGAACAATACAATTTTTTACACTGGTGGAAGCGAAAAGTGGGGTTATAAAATTTTTTTGATATTCTTGATGCAAAAATCTCACGGGACTGAGGCAGGACCGGTCCGATCACCAAGTTTGATATAGCTCATTGTTTTTTTGCAAAGTATCTAATCGAACTCGGTCTGACTGACGACCATTCGCGCTTTCTCTGCTATAAGTTATACAATGCAAACGTCAAGTAAACGAGTCCGGGAAACCATTGATTTGTGGAACAAAGACCGCCAAAAATTTTCTTCCGTGGACGAAATTTAGTTTGGTCGTGATGGTGGAATGCACCACTTCAGTTCGAATATTGAGAAAATGAAAATTTGTCCAAGAAAAAATAATTCGCCCGCTTTTCTGCACAGATGAAAGTGACGGAAATCTTCGGCGTCGACCAGAGCGACGATCGCATGCACCAATCGTTGCATCAATGTTGCACGCAGCCGCGATCCAGCAGCACATCGAGCCGACGAATGTCGGTGTCGTCAAAAATATCGCGGGTGTCGCTCGATAAACAGCCGCAGGTAGATGGATTCGATTGGAATTTAATACTTTTTTTGTTTGGCGACTGGCTATGATTGCAGATGGGAAAAAATTTCTTTTTTTCTCTGGGGGCCAAAATAACGGACCGATATTCTTCCGGCCACTGGCAAATATCGGGCACTTAAAAACCCAAAGTTTTTTCCAAAAAAAAATTGGTCGTGAGGTCAGTTTCTCAGATCATGCAAAAACACCATTTTATGTAGTTTGGTCGACTTGTCCGGCATGACTTTCCCTCATGAAGCAATTTTGGACCACATTTTACCCAAATGAACACCATTTGCAGAGGCGACCAACGTTTGACCTGGAAAATCTCGAAAAGAACAATGTTTTTTTCAGTCAATTACTTTTCGGAAAAAATTGCACCTATAGCTGACGAGGTTCTGGTGCACCAGCACCACCGCCCGTCTGTGTGAGGTGAAACTAGGACGGAAGAACACAAAACCTAAACCTTGACAAACTGTAATGTGACCGTCGCTATAACGTGCAATGTAGCTGGGCGTTCCTTGTCCACATAGTTTTTTTTAGACACTTTTTAGGTGCAATTTGCACCTAAAAAATCAGAATTGCACCTAAAAATTCAGGGTTAGGTGCAAGGTTGCACCTAAAATTTTGGGCCCTGATTTGCTTAATTTAGCATTTATACAGCATCTTTTAAGGTTGGAAAGCTTAGAAACAAAAAAAATGCGCTGCGCGGCTTTTCATTCCTTCCAATAAATTCCATCGAAGCATTTGGTCGACATCGACAAAAAATATTGATCTGATTGATTGATTTCGTACACAGTTAGTACCTGGTCTGGTGTGCTGGTGATAAGATTCAAAACAAATACATGCTGTACTAGGATCAGTGTAGTTCCTGGTCCGGCGAGGCGGTTAGTGAACCTACCCACTTTGTCGGTGCGGCGGTTAGTGTACCTCCCTGTGGGGGGGAAGGAGGGGGAAGACCAAAATTCAGGAAAAAGTCCTTCTTTGAGGTAACAAATTTGACCTATTTTTGCTCTTTTTGGGAAAAAATTCTCCATAAATAGGGTATTTTGGCGACTTTTGACAACATTGACCTGAAAATTACCCATTTTAGGCCTAAAATGCCCATCTTGGGTTAAAAATGCCTATTTTAGGCAAAAATTGCGGCGGTTAGTGTACCTGGCGCGGCGGTTAGTGTACTAGTGTGCCTTGGTCGCGGCGGTTAGTGTACCTTAGGAGGGGACCCCCCTCCCCCCAGCAGTGTAGTGGCAGGCCCATGTGTGGGAGGTAAGTATGATGCGGGGTTGGGACCGGAAGCGTGAGAGGTATGATTTTGGTCACCCAAAAAGGCGAAAAAACACCGTTTTTGTGATACAATTTTGGCCAAAAAATGAGGTAAAAATAGTACTTTTTCCAAATTTTCGCCGAAAATCGCCTAAAAATAGGTATTATGGGTGGGTTTGCGCGCGGAGCGCGCGATTTTTGGGAAAATAAGGTCGAAAAACACCGATTTTTGCCTTAAAAAGGAATAAAATTGCTTGTGAGAGGTAAGATTTGGAGTTGTGAGAGGTAAGTACTCAACCCCCCCCCCCAACCCCCCCTAGGGTTTTGTGGTAGGTAAGTACTGAGAGGGGGTAACCCCCCACCCAACCCCCCCCTGCCACTACTATGCCCCCCAGGAACTACACTGACTAGAACTAGAGCAGAGCATGACAACAGTATTAGATACCCACACAGTAAATGAACAGCGAAAGTAATTGATTCGTACGTGACCCCCAAATGTGGATATGGTGACATGAAAATTTTACTGTTTCGTTTTCTTCTCAATCGGTTCTCAATAATGAAACTAGTACAAAATGTGCTACAAAATGTTGAACTTTCCCTGAAAAGTTTGCTTTTGCTAAGGGAAAACGCATTCATTGCGTTACAACTGTATTGAACTTCTAAAAGCACGCAAATTGCATTGAACACACAACCTGGCAAAAAAGCCTAAAACTGGCGTTTTTTGTCCAAAGTAGGGGTTGCACCTACTTTGGCCAGCTTGCACCTAAAAATTGGGGGGTTGCACCTAAGTTGCACCTAGTGAATTTTGAAAAAAAAAACCCTGCTTGTCCAATCTGAATCTGTTCTGAATCAACCAATCAACCTGCATACATACCTCTTGGGCGATGTCGGATTGCAACCACAATAAATAAGGGCATTTTTTGTGCAGTTGTTATCGTGTAGAGGGAGGGCCGCAAATTATTTTACGAGTGTCGACTGATTTTTTTAGTTGTTTTGTAATTCAATTTTTTGTAGTTTGGATAAGTTGAGGCTAGTGTTTAGTGAACTGCGGTGTATTAGTATTGGTTGCACAATGACTTTATAAGAATTGGTCAAATTTTTTTCCTGAATTGTAAAGAGGGAAAGTGACGGGGTGGTGACGTTGCGTTGCGTGATCGCACACAAAGCATGTAGTAAAGAGAATGTTTCAGACCTGCGGCAACGTGGTTGATCTGCTAGATTATTTTCAGCTGAAAATGTTTTGTGAGAATCACAAATAGCACAGTAGTTAAGAGAGACTGAGCGTGAAATCAGGATTGATTTTGATGAATTCTTATATGGTCATTGTGCGACCAATACACGCTGCTCACGGAACATTTTTTCTGCTGCAATTAAATTGGTCGTCGGATCCACCTCCTGGTCAATCACAATCCTGGTCGGCTTTCCGAATTTTAAAATGATTTTTCAACGAAATCTAATATTCATTTTAGCAGCAACAACAACAGCAGCAGCAGCCTGATGAGCAACAAGCTTCCGCGTCTGGCTACCAACCGAGGCGATCTGCGCTGTATTACCAGGAGAAACAGCAACAACGCGCCAAGCACAGGGAGAGGGAGCCGGCGGTGTCGTTGAGTGAAGGCGGTGCGTTGCGTTGCGTTTTGGAGGTTGAAAGATGTTTAGTTGAGTGTGTCACCGCGGCGCAAAAACAAACACCGGTTGAAACGGAGACACGGTGCGTTTTTGGATGTTTTGTTTGGCCGAGATTTGTTTGTGTCGAGAGAAATAAGGTTACGGGCCATCGCACTGGTGATAAGGTGAACAATCGAGAATTTGCGAAAACAGTGACTGACAAAGACGCTTCACAGTCTGTGTTCCCATGCAATTCCGAAACTTGAATGAGCGTTTATGTGTCGGTCGACCGACTGGTGCGTCAAGAGAGAGAGAGAGAGAGAAAAAAATACAAAAACACCTAATGTTATCGTCGACTTAGAGTATTGCCGCACCTGTTAGACCGTCTCCAACGTTCTCTTTCTTTCCATTTTAGAAGAGGAGAAGGACGGGGCTACGACATCCGACGATGCGCAACTCTTTGTCCCCGTCGGGTCACTACGTCGTGCCAAACAACGCCAATTCAGTGGCAGCCAACAGCAAAGGGCCATGGTCCGGAATCAACCGACGCGCAACGGTTATGAGGCGGAGTATGAGTGCTGAGCGAAACAACAGCCAGCTGGACAATCGGGTGCACTGGTCTGCGACAGGGACACAGTCACCGCCACACAAACACACACACTCACAATGTGCTTTACGCGTCTATCGCGACTACAAAAAAAGAATGCCAACCGCTACAAGAACATCGCACCCCCACGATCAGCATAGCGGCCGTCAGCATGTACAAAACGGTGTATATAATACAATTTAAGAGAAAAAAGTTAGCAAAGTATGCGTACACCATTCTGGCCTCACTTTTCTCTCTCTTCTGTGTCTATCTCTCGATTTCGGTTCACCTATCTCTTTTTGGCGATTTCCAAGTTTTCTCTTTAGAGTAATCGTAAACTCAACTGCGAACGAGCGCTTGTGTTACACAAAAATTTAATGGTAAAGTAAACGATTGCTTTTGAGGTTTTTGATAGTTTTTGTATTTCTCGACCTTTTGTAATCAGTTTTTAATTGTTTTGTGTCATTTTGTTTTTTGTTTACATTATTATGATGTTCCTGTGTAGGCCCGTGCGGTACCCGAAAATCTGTAACACAACAGACCCAAAAAAATTCTCTGTAATTCTCACACGTTTTCGTCTCTTGCTGGGTGGGAGATTGGTAATCTTCACATTCATTTCCCTAATTTACTTAAAATTCTGACTAATATTGTTAACAAAGCCCGTGGTTTTGGCTCTAGAAGTGTTCTGCAAAATTATATCATTCTGTGTAACCACAACAGTACTTAGTTTCAGACAAGAGCTTATTTTTGTAATGTCGAAATTATCGTAATTGTTTATTTTAAAATCTGAAATCTGTATCATTGTCGGGTAATGTTACAGTAACCACCTAATCCCTGCATCCTCCTTGCAGTTAATGGTGCGGTTCTGAACCCGCTTGTTCCGGTTCCCACACCGTATGGAGCCGGTTCCGGAACTGAATGTTTCATAACCGTATCTTAACTGCTGGGAACATGCTGTGGACACTTTCAGATTTGCTACCACTTTTCCAAATACAACACCAGCAGCTGGACACAGTTTTTCTCGATATATGAAGTTTTTATTGTTTCACCCAAACCCCCAAACACACAAGTTCAGCCAAACACGGGTACCTGTGTATAAAATGCGATCGGATGTTACCCGCGTTGCGTACCTGTCCACTCTGTACATACCATTACTATAAATATATGATCATGCTCTAAGTAGTTCTCAGTCTCTCTTTATTTTCTTTTTTGTAACTAGCTGAAGAAAAATTATTTTTATTGTTTTAAGCTTCTTAGACAACCATGGTAGGGTTTTTGATGACTTTCTTTTTGATTGGCCATGCTCTCCGAGTACACATAAATCTATTCTCTTGCAGTTTTTAGTTGTTTCAAGAACGTTCGAAACAAAACGTAGACCGTAGTTGCAATCGCACGTTTCTTGTCTGTCTCTGCATGCATATTCTTGCGCTGGTTCACCAAGTGATCATCATAAGGAACCTGTCAAATCTTCTGTAAAGATTATTCACAGAAACCTTGTTTTTGCACGAGCCAGCTCAGCGCTATGAGAGCCTCAGGTATATTTACGAACCCCCACTTTAAATTAGAGGTGGTATGTGAATCCTGATCATGTCAAATTGTCGCGGGCTGTTTGCCTGCGAATCAGGGCAACGTTGCGCGCGTTTCTTTGTAAGATCAACCCAGTTACCAGTGTATAGTAATCGTCTCTGAGGTCATGTAGAATTTTGTTGCCACTTTCTACTTCTAGTTGTCCAATAAATTTCCTCCGATCTTGGGATTGGTTCGATTTTGTAACAAACTCGATACGAATTCCATGGTTTTTGTCGTGTTTTTTTATGTTCGTCATTTTTGTCAGCAACAAATGATTTAGTCTGTACGTTTAGTCACCCCGGAACGCGTGTGTGTATAAAAGAATTTACGTTTTTACCTCATCTACCATTCTTCGTTCCATAAGAAATTGTTCAACAGGCACACAAATCTTCTTGTTCATATAGTTGCGAGACGGATTTTTGTCTGTCGTTATTTTCTCGAAGAAAAATCACTCTTTCTGAGCTGCCCATAATATTTCGTTGATAATAAACTGCTGGCTGGCTAAACTGGCTCGCGTCCGCTGACCAGCCGTAAATAGCACACTGCTTTGTCTTCAAGCTAACCTGCCACTTTCGAAAACAGACCATCCAAAAATGCTTTTCGTCGATTATTAGACCGCCATTTTTTGTTTCTGTCGCTGTCTCATTTTCGTCTGCTGTCTGTCGCTATCTCGCTCTGTCACGCACAGATTTCGTTTCTGTATTTGTTTGTCTAAATATGTAGTTTCTCGTCGTTTTTTCTCTTTTTGTTAATTTTTGCAAGTTGTCATTGTGGTCTCGTGTTTATTGCCCTTTTTCGTTTTGTCTTTATTGATTGATTAATTAATTAACAAATTGATTGTTGTTTGTTTTGCATCACAGCCGTGCGACCGTGAAGCTGTATGATTTGATTTGTGGAAGCGTGTGTGTGTGTGTGTTGTTGATAGGAATTCAAATTTATATAGTCCGACAACAACTAACGCAGAATTTATGGACAATCTCCTACCAAGGGAAAACGCGCCTCTACAAAATCGAACAAAAAAAAAAAAAAAAAAAAAAAAAAAAAAAAAAAATTTATACATAAATATTTTTTTTGCTTTTTTCACTCATCACTCGCTGTTTTTGTATTTTCTTATTTGAGCACTGAATATCGTCTGTGTACGATTGCTTGTGCTCTGTACATGTAAGACTGTTTTTTTTCATTGTTTGTTCCTCCGTTGGGCTCCTGTGCAGGGCTACGTGACAGCCAGCGCTTCTCTTGCGAAACACACAATTATTATTTTTTTTATTATTTTTGTAGTTGCTGATGTAACGATTTAATAATGCTGGATTTCACTGACTCAGCGTCGTTGCTTTCGAATTATATCACATCAAGCCAACACACACCCGTTGTTTTCCGTCGTTCTGTAGAGCATACATGCAATCTTTGACCAGTGTAAGATCGGTTTGTGAAGCAGTTGCTGCAGACGGACCCTGCAATTTGGTTTCGAATGATATTCTTTGGTCAATTTATTTGGCAAGAATTCGAATTGCCGCGTTCATCCAGTTGTTATCTAGGTTGTGTTTTGTCCACATGATGTTGAAACCTGTTCCAAACCACAACTGTATATTTGGGAGTACAGGTTTTCAACGATCGATTTATGCCAGATTTGTGTAAGTGTTTTGGCGTTGACTAAAGAAAACCGTACGTTGTAGCCCGGTGATATATAATAATGACAGTGCTTACATTTGGAAGGATTTTGTAGAAAATATTGGTTTTCCTCAACCTTGTTTGTGCTTATTCTTGTTTTTTCATAGCTTTTATTTAGTGCTCGTATATGAACCCTAGCAATTGACGTAGTTTTGAACATGCCCTGCAAATATTGATTTTGTATTTCCATTTTTGTAGATTCCCACAAACTGCCTTGTGCTTCTCTCATACACCCAAAAAGCCCTATCTGGGCATTTTTTTAGTGTAAGTAGTCTGTTTCTTTTTGATGTTTTTCTCAACGTTTTGTTGGATCGCCTCGGAAAAAAGAGCAAGTTCCTTCTGTAATAAGTAAATCCTTTCTCCACCAACCTGATTTCCATAATTTGAGCATATTCAGACTTGTACGATACTGTAACCGTTTTTACATGCCTTTGACTGTGATCAATGTGGACCCAACATGATGTTTCAGAGGAGAGAATAAATTTCTGAAAGTTCGGAAATAATGGATGGTTTATCTTCAAAGAAACTCGGATTATTCGTGCATTAAAACAGAACATAATGAACAAAACAAACGGCGGACAAATTAACAGAAGATCAGTCCAACGCAAATGCCGATTGGCCGAGTAAAATTCACTCACCCTGTCCAGATTATAATAGTTGAGCCGTTGTGGTTTGGCAAAATAGGCAAAATCTATTCAACTGGGCACAGTACTTTCGGATCTGGCTGCACCGATCACTAAATCGCACAGATCTCGAACTATGAACCGAGTTGAAGATGCCTTCATGATTTTGATTTCATGGACACTACGAATTGGATGCTGTAATTCCGGCTTAAGTGATCTCCTGACAATTCTGCAGGCGTAGTACGGGTGACAAACCGCACGAATGGGCTTAAATTCACGGCGATCCTGCCACATCAACGTTGATTTGCCTGGATTTGCTCATCCCGGCCACTGGAATACAGTAAGCCCATCCTTAGTCCGTCGTAAATTCGTATTTCATTTTTCGTCTTTCGCTGTCATCGATTGAAGTCTTGGGATTGGGACACGGAATCATAAGCCGATTTAAATGACGCTTTCGCAGCACATAATTGAACCATAAGTTTCACGTCTTTGGGACATCGTTGTGTAGCAGTCTCATGTTGATTTCATTCGTCGAAAACAGGCGGGAATCAGGATCAGCTGAATGCTCCGAAACACCTGCAAATTAACCGATGACTGCGTTTGTAAGCATGGTAGGCAAATTAGACACAGTGTAGAATGCAAACTGCAATTACAACAATAACATGCAGGTTAAAATGATGTGAAGTTGAGTGCATACTACAACCAACCAACGATGTTGAATGAAGGAAGGTATGTGAGTGAGAGGCCGACACAAGAGAGAGAGAAACACAAAACTGTACGGACGATGTTGGCGGAGCAGAACGTATCGATTCACGAGGGTAATGTTGGACTGGACTTGCCTACACATGTACACACACACAACACAAAACAGGCACATTATCGCGCACGCGGAGGCAGGCGCAGGCAGTATATAGTCGGACCAACCATAATACTGCACGGCAACGCATTGCACACTGGGTTGGTTGCGTGTATGTACTCAACATACAACGTCAGGTCGCAGCAACCATAGATTGCAAGACACACACACGGGCAGCCAGAAACGTATAGATAGATGTACACTGGAAACGACATAGAACGCGAACGTGCAGCAGCCTTGGCAGTTGTGCACAGACACACAGAGCAAGGCAGGCAGCAGCGAGCTCTATCGGGGGGTTTTCTGTGCTCGCTCGCTCACGCGGGGGCCTCACTCAGTCGCTCGGGTGTGCTCTCGTGTGCTGCTTGTGTGTGTGTTCGTGTACGCGTGTATGTAGCTGTACGTTTTCACCAGAGCGATGTTTTTGCGCGTTTTCGTTTTGTCCGGGTCGGTGTTATTTGCGTCGAATCGTTCCTGTCGATTTGGCTGGCGACACCGTCCGTGAAATTCGACCAAATCGAGCAAATACGATGTTTCGGTCAGATTGTCGTCCCGGATTCTTGGAACCGGTCCAAAATTTTCTTTTCAGACCATTTCGACGGCAATAACATCGCTCAACGCCAATCCGATGTGACGATTTCGACAGTAATAACGCAAATGTGAACCGAGAATGAAAAATCCCCGCAAAAACTAGCCGAAAATCGGCCGAAAATCGAATGGAACAACGTCACGTTTCGCCGCCCCGCAAGCCACAACAGGGCATGGCCGCTTCGGCCAATCAGCTCAACGCGTTCCATCAGCAAATGGGCCAATTCGGCATGGGATTCGGCGCCGATCAGATTGCTCAAGGTGAATATATCTTTTTTTAAATTGATTTCGCAATTGTTTTCCGGCTTTTCTGCGCCAAATTACGCGGCTGCTTGACTCATTCGTACAGTCAGGCAATGCGCGGCAATTTGAATTTCGGTAACCAGGCAGCGGACGACGTACAGTGCGCGCGAAACATGTGTCATGGACACGTACCGCGACTTTGGATTGCACTTGCAGCAAAACCGAAGAATTGCGATCTGAGAGTTAGGTATAAAACTTGGAGTCAAAATGCAGACTTGCGCAAACCCCAAGCAACACACACGCAATGAACTGAAAATACGAAAAAAATCAACATGAACGAAATCAAAATTTTTCAAATTCCACTGCAGGCTTCCAAGCAACGCCCAGCAATCAGTTCCTGGTGTCGTTGCAACAGCAGTTATCCACGTTGCCGGCGCAAGCTCACCAAAACTACGCGGCAGCAGCTGCACAGCAGGGAAATTCCGGTTAGTTTTTCGTCAATTTCCGTGTGATTTCTCTTTCTTTTTCTAGTTTTTATCAAGAAAGGAAATTTTCTTTTACTTTCAACATTATTCGAACTTCTTGTCGCAGGCTGGTCAGCACAACAACAACTGCAGTTCAACCACGCGCAGGCGGCCGCGGCCCAGCAGGCGCAGATGGCCGCGATGAACTACGCCGCCGCGGCCGCGTTCGCTCAACCGCAGGCGCCAGTCGCGCATCAAAACGCGCGCACCAACGGTCAGCCGGCGGCGATGTTTCACGGATCGCAGAACTTTGACCTGCTCCATGCGTCACCGATGACCAGCGGTGCGAGCTCGGTGCGACAACAGGCGCATCACGGTATAGGTACGGCGCGGAAATAATATTGTTTTTGAAAAACGGGCGATATCAAACTTGGTGATCGGATCGGATCGGATGTGATCTGCCTCAGTCACGTGACTTTTTTTAAATTTAGGATACTAGGTAAGAAATTTAGTGATGCCACGAATTTAGACCAGCGTAAAAGAATCTTCCCCGAGCTAAAATGAACAATATGGAAGAATAATCGTGCGTGGCCAAGGCAAAGTCATATCCGATCCCCATTACTATCGTATCGACCTATGGTCGGTGTTCAAACCTGGAGATAGGATGATCTGTCCTGGTCATGTGACTTTATGACACGGTGGAAAGTCTTGTGTTTTAAGTCAGGCCAACGCCAGCATACAAGTTGATCATTGCCTAATTGCAACTATCACTTGGATCACCACCAAAATGTGTTTTGTCACTGATGAGTCAAAAACGTAACGTATGGGAACCGAGTTCGCATTGATCACCGAGTCACGCACATGGACATTACCCTCAGTTTTGTCCAAAAATAATAGGACAAAAAATATCCTGCCATTGCAGGTTCAACCAGCAACGTCAATCGTCAACTATTCTCAGCGGGCGCGCTCAACGACCACCCCGGTGCGGCACCGACCCCTGCGTTCACGTACACACCCACTGCTGCGAGCACGCATCACAACACGGGCATTATGTTTGGCGCCACTGGTATGAGATACAAGGCATACATATATGTCTTGTTTTGGGCGCAATTTGCGTGCGTGTGAAATATAAGATTGTTACTTCGTCGTGTGTAGATTGTAGTACACCATAATGACAACCCATGATAACAACAAAACGTCCATATGCGTGCACCGTCCGCAGGCTTCTCTGACGCTAAGCTGTGCGCGTGCGTAGTCTTTTGGACAATAAGATTATTGATTCATGCCAAGAAAAATACCGTATGCTCCGGAGCTTTTACGGCTTGCACGTAATCATTTGGTTTGGAACAATGGACCTGCACTGCCTGTCCGTGAATTCGGGACGAAACGAACAATCACCCACTGAATGTGCTGTTGAATATTGATGCTGCGTTTCGATAACAGTTATGAAAACCAACCGGAATTTGGACTGCACAGCCGTAGCAACCGTGCCATCTCAACAAAAATACCTGTATTTTAATTCTCCTGACATGGTTCTCCATTTCAGCTGCCGGTCTCCAAACGACAGCAGCCAGCGGCGGCGGTCACCATCAACCGGTGGGTCCGACGATGAGCGGCAATATGACTGGCGGTCAATCGTACCCTCACGCCATCGACCAATTGGAGGAGGCGCTGTCCACACTCAGCAGGGACTACAACCTCGAAGCCGACCTTGCTGAGATCGGCGACTTCAACGAACATTTGCTCAGGTTATTAATGGTGAACATTTTTCGGCCAGGCAGAAAATTTTTGGCAATGTTTCCATGTTTTTTCGAAGATATGATGTTGGGAACAGTGGTAAGCGCTGCACTTATGCGGTGTTTACAACCACCCTATCAAAATGCGGTCCGAACCGACAAAAAATTCAGCCGTGGAATCAGTACATTGAACTTACTACCCTGCTATGTATTTCCATTACGAATTTGTCTGAACAACCTGTTGCGGCTTTTTGTCGCGCAAGAACATTGTGAAACATCATCACCCTGATTTTTCAGGGACGCTTTCTTCGGCTCAACGTCTCAGATGGCTGGTGGCAGTGGTGTTGCGCAACACGCACAACAACAACACTCAACAATGGCTGCCAGCACGGTACAACATCATCATCAACAACAACAGCAAGTTCAACAACGGGTTCGTGTTGTTTGGTGAAGTTTCATTCTTCTTCGTTCTTTACGACATGGCTGGTGATATTTTTTTGTATTTTTTTATTTTTTTATTTTGTATCACGCTTAGTAGGCATAAAGTCATGTGAAACATCACTCATCTGAAGAGGGCTATTCTCCTATGATTGAGGCCCGGTCAATCGGGGCCCGACCTGACGATTCACTTTCGGGGTTAGGCTTAGCGTAGGCCGCACTCACCACTAACAACACACTTGGTGTATGCGTAAGCCTAACAATAAGTGTGGGCCCAACCCTGAAAGTAGACATCTGGTCGGGCCCCAATTGTTTGAGAAGGGAAGAGTGCTGGGCCAAGGTTTATTTTTTCAAAATGGGCTAGTAGCAAGAAGCTAATAAAATCAAAAATTTAGTAGCTTTTTGCCGCTGAAAAGCCAATTTACTAGCTTTTTTGGCCAAAATACAAAATTTAGTAGCTTTTAGGCTACTAAATTTGAAAATTTACTAGCTTTTCAAAAAATTTAGTAGCTAAAAAGCTACTAAATTTGGTTAAAAAAATCCATGGTGCTGGGTGGTATTTTCAGGCGATGCGCAATTGAGTGGCGTTTTTTGTCATTTACCTCATAAACTGTTCAGAACCATGAACTGGTTGTGTCACATACTGGCTGAGTACGTGGTGTACAAGATCCTGTTCTCTTGACTAGACTAGTCGATGTTTCAAAATATCAAATCTGACCCGTCATACCTTGCAGGTCCCCGCGACGATCACACATCACGCTGTATCAGCCGCAAGTCAACAAGCCCAGCATCATCATCCGTCGATCCAGTCAACCCCCTCGCATCAGCAAGCCGACTCAGGTATTGGTCGCACAATGACTATATGAGAATCCATCCCCCTAATTTTCCTGCATTGAAAAGGCGGATATTTGGCATTTTTTTCAAATTGGACCAGGTTTTGACAAGAACTTTGCATGCTTATCAGTGAGAAACACACGTGTGCAGAAGTTTCACCCTGAATTCCACGCAACTGAAATGGTTCGGGCTCGGGTTACTGTAGCCACGTATTACACGCGTTATGTGTGAAATTGATTACAGCACACACACGTTGATCACTTCCGATAAATAAAGCGGGAAAAGAAAGAGAAAATAACTCCTTGTCAAAACCTGATTCAATTTGAAAAAAAATCGCCAGAAACCCTCCTTGCCGATGTAAGAAAAATATGGGGATGGATTCTCATATAGTCATTGTGCGACCAATATCAATATCGAAATATACAGCATTGATTTCCTGCGACAAAAGTTGTCAATGAAGAAATTTATAATAAAAACAGCCTTTCAATGTGAAATGCCAATCAACGAATTTCAGGCGCATCCCTGCTGCATTCAATATTCGAATTCGATCCCAGCAGTCTCACTGCACAACAACAACAGCAAAGTCAAGCGGCCGCTGCGCGCAATGCTGCATCTGTGATGGACACCGATGTTGTGACCCCGGAAAAATACGCGAAAGGTTGGGCACCTGTGTATGTGTGTGTGTGTGATTTGATGTTTCAAAATTAGGTGTTGTCAGCCATGTTGTTGGGTGCTCTTGGTGAGTATAGTTTGACGAATGATGTACTGTACTGACGATGACGTGGTGCACCAAATCGCCACACGGAGACGATTGTGTTAATGTGGCACTGATGTTTTTTTGGAATTTGGAATTTTTTTGGAGCGTGTTTCCGGCGGACTGATATCCGGCAAATGATACTGTCGTCAAATCTTGCCGTCAAATCAATAGCCCCAAATGAGCGGACAAAACAGTTCATCTAATTTGAGGACCTGATTTGACCACAGTACTGTAAGCCTGATATCCACTTGTGTTTCCAACGACAATCGCCGAGCGCACCATAATGGCCATGTGAGACTGAAAGTGCCTACTTGCAGTTTTAAATGCGCATATTCCTCTAACGTCTGAGAATCGCAACCTCTTTTACAGCTCTATCCGCATCTTCAGCAACGCCAGTGGCGCACGCCACGCCGACCACGCCACGTACGGGCATTGCATCCAGCACGGTCGCCGCTGTGGCCGCTGAAATGGCAACACCGAAAGTCAGAGAAAAGATCAAGCAGGTACATAAAAACCAGCTGCGAACTTTTCTGTAAAATTTGGTGGTTTCGAAACAAGTTAATCTGGATAGCGTCCGTGAACCAGCATGCTGCGGTCGCGCCTGTTATCAGGCCCATTGTAGTCAAATAATTTAAATGAGCCAGGTTTACAACTATAGCGACGTTTCACGCATGTTTTTGTGAAGCTTACGAAATGGTTATCTTGCCGTTATCTAGCGGTAAGGCCGATCGGGTGTAAGCACTCAACAACACCCATCTTCTCGTGTACATAATATGCTCCAAGTTTCGCACTACTACCTTCGCGGCGAGAGTTGTATAAAACCGTTCAAACAGGATCCAAGCCCATGCTTTATAGTACTGCGGTCAAATCAAGACGTCAAATCTTTTCACGTCAAATCACATGTATTATTTCTCGCGCTCATTTGGCGCTCACGTATATTTTGCTTGTTTGATTTGACGACATAGTACTATTGGCGCCAGCCCAAATTCGCCCCATTACTTATTTGCAGCGGCGGGACAAAGAACTGGCCGAGATCGATCGTGCCTTCGACCGTCATCTGTCGCTGGTGGCTGAGAAGAACGCACGTGCTGCAGCCACGTTGACCGACCTGCAATTGCCCACATTGCCGGGGCTGATGGATGACGAGGATGAGGGTTAGGGTGGCTGCTCGTGTGATATGTATGTTGGCGAGTGCTCGTAGAGATTCACAAATAGAGTGTAGAATATTAGTGTCGTCCGTATTAGCATCGAGTGCTGTGCTCTCTCCACACAAATCAATGTGTGTTACAATGGAAAACTCTTTATCTTTTGCAATCTATACTACTAAAACAGGAAGACGTATGTGTGTTTGTGGCCCCCTCCCTCGGACGGGTCAATTTTCACGGGTAGCTTTGGGTATGCTAACGGGTCTTCGGGGGGGGGGGGTGGGGTACGGCACGGGCGCGGCGCTGTAGCCGGGCCGTAGGCACGGGTCCCGTCTAGTAAGCATGGAAGTTACGAGGGATAAGCAACAAGGGTTAAATCATTGTACCGTATCTCTGACGGTAAATATTTTTTTAATGAATTCAGACGCGAGCCCATCCACTTCGTCTCCAGCGGCCGGTTCGAGTCAACTGGCTGACTTTGGCCAATCACCGTCAACCTCTTTTACACATCAGGCACAGGTCGGGGTGATGTTTCAATTTACGTCTTTTTGTAATTTATTCATCGTGAAAATTGTTCTCTCTTTTTTTATTCTTTTGTATTTAAATCATTATTTTCTTTTCAGGCTTCCACCTCATTCGGCCCGTTATCCGACCAGCCTGGCCCGTCAACCAGCGGTCCGGTCCCGTCAGTGGCCCGTCAGGCTGCAAGTCCGGCCCGTTTCAGTCCCGTCAGATTTAGTCCCGAACACGGCAAGACCCCGCCCCCGGTTGAAAGCATGTTGTTCGGTCTGGCTGGGTCCGATCAGAATAAGGACAATGAGGGTGAAGATATTCAGGTGTTCATTCCTGAGGATAATACGAAGAAGGACACGCCGAAAAAGGTGCCCGGGGATTTTGACTTGGTTGCTTAGTGTGGTTTTTGTCTGTTTGTTTGAAATTGCTGCTTGTGGAAACGCTATCCCACCGATGGGCTTGATAACAGAAAAACCGACAACAGTGGCCAAAACTTGCTCCGAAACTTCTGATTAAGACAGCGTCCTGTCATGTAATGCAAGCATAGGTTTTGAAGACATTTTTATTCTCAGTTCCTTTCCATCACTGAGCCCGCTCCAAACCAAGCAAACGATATGAAAAATGAACACTCAGCAAGATGCTTTCTTCGTCATTACGTTTACCACCAGCGCCAAGCACAGGCAGGATATTAGCCGACATGTACACAAGACGCTTTTTTGTTATGCATGCATACTTTGTTCTGATCGTTTTCCCATGAGATGAACATCACACAATATTTTGTATTTTTTTCATCGCAGTGTAGTTTTCCGCCCAATTTTTCAGATTCCGATCTACCTATTGAATCGCAGTCCCACGACCGAGCGGACCGAGGCGGATCCCGACCTGGACCCGGCCATCAAACAAGAGATCGACGTTGTCAACGACGTTCCTCCGCCGAAACAAGCGGAGGACGCGTATGATTTCGACGAATTCTCGGATGAAGAATTCGCCGGTGAACCGGTCGCGCGGAAGAAACGGGGCTCACCGCGCACGGAGAAGAATGTGAGTGTGGGTATACAGTCTTACCTGTTTATAGTGGCAGCATGATCGCTAGGGGCCCATTTATTTTTCTTGGCCACATTACGAAGCCTTCTCAGCACGGTTGAGTACTTGGGAGATTAACGTCACGTTTTGAGCGCCAAATTACAGTGCGCCTTGCTTTCGATAATGTTCGCTGTGTAAAATAATATTGTTACACTGTATCATGGCAATTGGATACTTATTTTCATTGTCCACGCTACCTACTTGTAGATGGGATGTTTTCCTCGGTGGAATGGCTCCTGGTTGTACTGCGTTCCTGAATCAAACACCCGAGCGTGGTGCATCAGTTTGGAGGTCATCATTAGTCCCAAAACAGGAGCGTATCCAACCACTACATTTCCAGCTCGAAGCCGAAGTGGCGCGCAAAGTGGCGCAGATCAAATCCATTCACCCCGAGTTGCGTGTACCCGCCGAGAAACAACTGGTCGACGCGGTTATAAGCGGGCAGCAAACATCAGGTTCACACATCAGTCCGTCTGGTGATCAGACGCAACCAACGGATCTGTGGAGACACGTTGTGCCGAAGAAACGACACATGTTGATGGAAATGGAACAGGTTGGCGTGATGTTTCAATGAAGTGATCTGATGTTTCATTGACATTCACGAAGCCATACAATAATTTGCTGATAATAATTATTTGATTGGAAAAATGTTTTGCTCGGTCGGACCGATTTACTTCCGTTTCACACTCACACTGACAAAAAACAGTCTTGTCTGTACGTGTGCAGCCACAAATCCTATCAATCTGTTCGTCAGCAAATTTGATACCGTCCTGAGTGCCTACAATTTCGTCTTTTTAGCTCAAATGCGATATTTCCATTTTCCAGCAAGCGCCCGCCGCACCCCTGTTACCCCCGGACGCCGCCCAGCAAGCGTCAACGTCAATGGCAGTACCCCAAGTCCCGATCGAACCGCCAAGGGAGAAAACACAGTCAGAGATCATGGCTGAAAAACTGGCTGAGACGATGAATCAAAGACTCGACTGGAGACGACAGAATTGTTTCATGAGGAGCGAGGTATGGACTGTTTTTCAGCATTCAATGTTTTCATCATTTTTTATGACTTTTAATCACGCTGGTTATACTGGCATCTGGCATTATCTTTGGTCATCTCATCGGGGCGTATTGCCCTTGTCTTAGAAAGGTAACCTTTTGTGTTAGGCATATTGGCTCTCAGGTTTATTGACTGCTCTAATTTCGGCCATAACGTTAAAATTATTCCAATGTAAAGGCAAACTACGCCAACACGAGCCCGATTTCGGAGGTGTTGTTCTTGTAAAACGAATAGAAAGAGAAATCCTCATGCACCACGTTTTCGAATCAGCAGCCACGTATGAATGTTTCACTGATCTGCCACCTCCGAAATTGGGCTCGTGTTGGCGTAGTTTTACTATATACACCCACATATCCTGCTCAGAATTCGTGTCGTAGATGAATCACGAACTAACGTTACAAAAAATCGAATCCTTGGAACGTGACGGACCTTTTCTAATCTTAAACGTAATCTCATCCTGATGTTTCAGGTCGCTTCGCAAGACGACCGAACCACAGCGCTGGGCATTGTGAACGAACCGAAGCGCAAGTCAATGTTGATCTCAACCCGACGTGGCGGGCGAAGGGGCTCGTCTGCTCGGGCACCGGCTGTCGAGCCACTGTCCGTCCCTAAGGTTCACTGATGTTCACATGCTTTTGTTTCGAAAGGCCTGTTTGGGTGTTTGCTTGATTCGGTCGATGAGTTGAAAACAAAAGTTTACGTCTTCACTGAATCTGGCATAGACTTTAGACAACAACAAAGAAAGACTTTAGGCAAAGCCAATGTTTGCTGCGCATGCAAACAACGCAGACTCATTTCACTTTGTTAGTATTCTTTTACATTTTCGGGTTACCTGCGAATTATACTACTGCAGTACTTATTGGTTTTCAACCGACTTTCAATCAGTTCACCAATCCCCGAACTTCCAGGTGATAATCCGAATCCCCAAGCTGACAATCAAACGCGAGCCGGGCTCAGACGAGGACCAGGACAGTGACGCTGAGCACAAAAAGAAGAAGAAGAAGCACAAGAAGGACAAGAAGAAGCGGAGGAGGAAAGATCGTGAGTGGTTATCATGCCTGTTGGACTAGAGAAAACCAACGCCCATTCCACAGCTACAGTAACCCATACCAATTCCAGCACTACAGTAGCCCACATCCATTCCAGGTCCGGACAGTGCCGCGTCGACAATCAGCGAAACGCAATCGCGCACGTCCGATGTGCCAAACATTCTAGAACAAGTTGAAACATCAGTTGGTTTGGTTAACGGCGGTACGCCGACCACATCCGACAACCCTCCCTCAGCTGAGAAGCAACATTACAGGTACACGCTCCTGTCTGTGCTCTTCATAATGACATGATTGGGATCAAGCTTCCTCCGCCACTATTATGAACTTTGGCCATATTAAAGTTCTGCAAATAATTGTCTTGTGCATGTTGTATCTATCCTACAGTAGTCCGCCACGAACTCATGAGACACACTTTTTTTAAATTGGTTTGTGCGGATCCAACAATTTCCGGTTCCACATTTCGAAAAAAAAAAAAAATGCATAAAAACACAGCTCTCCCCTCGGTGCGTAAATTCCCTTTTGACTCCCAAAACATTTGTGTGTTGAACGACGTTGCTGTTTGCGTAAGCACACAACAAATTGAGGTCAGCCAGCTGGAAGTTGTCATCATGTCTCATATCCCGATCTCTTTCTTTTGTTTGCGAAAACCCGTGTCACCGGTGCATTTTTTAATCTGGCCAGGCAAGCTTTAAAAAAAGTCGTCTCATGAGCTGGTGGTTGACTAACACTATGCATACACACAGCTTTCAATCGAAAGAGTGTGTTTCACTATCAAGAGAGTAGACTCTATACCTTGTTCGGATATTCCTTTCATTCTAAATTTTTCTTAATTTTGACCAAAAAAACAAATAGATACAAAAAACACCTGACTTTTTCAGTCGCAAACGCAAAATCATGGACAGTTGGGCGAAGGACACCGAGTCATCGGCGCAAGCAGCTGTAGCCAATCAGCAACCGGCCACTGCAGCGGCACCCGAAACTGATAATATTTTGGAGAGCATACTCAATGAAACATCATGTTCTCCAGCGAAAGTGGCACCTCCGAACCAGCCACCTCCCGCGGTCGTAAAGGCGGAAAAACAATCGACGCCGTTAAGAGGTTGGTGTAATGTCTTTGTAATTTTCAATGTTTTTTTCCTTTTTGCTCATGTTATTGGTGTTTTTTTGGTAACATGACGCTGCTCATGTATGTACAGTATGCGATGATTGCGAACCGGTTTATAAACTCATGCGAGAGTCATTAAAAAACAAACAGGGGAATACCCACAACCAGGAAAAATAACGATTATCATAGGTCATGCACCTGGCATTGAACTGGAAAACGACAACTATTTGCTTGTCTTTCCTTTCATGTCGTTTTAAACAAGCTATTGCTCAAGCCTCAAGCATTGCATTTCCAAACCAAATTGTTTTTCCTGGGTTTGCTGCTCTGCGGGCACACCGCATTTCACATAACAAGTACGTATCAATACCTACTCTTTCGTGTCATTGCGGGTACTGCCAGCCACGCACTGCTACTGGCAGCACGCACGCCGGCAGGGCAGCCAACAGACACGGTATCGCCACAAGTCCATGCAACATGCCGAATAGAATCACCAGCACGACGGTTTTCACGAACGTTACAATCGAGTCAATTCGCGTTATTGACATCACACAGACGCACAACATAGTTGATCCGCCCGCTTGAAACATCGGGTACGCCACTGCGGCCAGTGTTGCGTGCACGCGACTTGCGCTGAAACACGAGACCGTGAGCACAAGCAGCGCCAGTGCGTAGTTTGCATTGTATCCTGTCCGGTTTCGAACACGGAGTAGGTACATACTGTATGTGTAGGTTCCACAAAAGCTTGTCATTTCTTGGACCGAGCAACATTTCTACATACCACAAACTTGAGATTGGGCAGGTCAATTGCGAGCCACATGATAAGTCCCACCCAATGATGCCCATAGAACCAGAAATTGAGAACTAAGGGCTAAACTTGGTTTGCGACCTTTTCAAAAATCACAAAGACTACATACCTGTGCTCAAAATGAGTAGTACTTTTGTAGAAATGATAGGTGACATGCGCAGTGTAGTCGACGGTGAAGCCGATGGCCATGAGCAGACAGACCATCACGGTCGGCCCAAGTGGACAGCCCCAGTGGCTCAGAAAGCCAACGGTCACTGTAAAATACATATTTGCTGTGCACAACACGAGCGACTAATTATACGGAAATCCACCGAGCACGCGTCCACGAAAGATACAGCCGTTTTTCGCCGTGGCTGTGTGTTTTATTTGATTCAGGCTGGTGCCTAAGCCTAAGCCTAACCGCAAGCCTAAGCCTAAGCCTAAGCCTGAAATAAAGCAACCAACACACCAAACGTGGATTTCGAAAACTAGCAATTGCACAACAAGTAACTTTGTTTCGGAAACCGAGGGCGCCAGAATATTGGGCGTGGTAAACTGGGAAACTGGATTATAGGACACATCATGACCGCGTTTCTTGCTCACAACCAGTCGCTCGCAATGAATTCTGCTCGCCAGGTATGTAATGTCTCACTCACATGGACCGAAAGGCATGCTTAATAATTCGGGTAACATCTTGTTCGACTTTGTAGGTAGTATCAATCACTCTTTCTGAGTTCGCTTGTTCGCGGTCTAGAACCCCGTTTCCACTAACCGAACGCAATCGACAGAATGGCAGCCATCGCGACGGCGATGCACGCAAGATTCGGCACGAACAGCAAGCACACCAGACCCATCGCTGCCAACGTGCTGATCGCCGTTCTGATGGTGATGTCAGGTGTGGCCAGAATTATGTCGAGCAACGGGGCCGAGTGCTCCCAAACGGACACGTTGAATTCGCGGTATTCACCGACCAATTGTCTTAGTTGCGCGTACTGGCGTGCGGCGGTCGACCAGAGCACGTGATTGGGCGCGTCAACGTGGCACGTGGATGGCTGAACTCAGCACGTCAACTTGCACTTGATCGTTTCTGAAGTGGAATAGGAACTCTAGCATTGTTGCTTCTTGAGTCATTCTTTCGTTTTTGCACTGGTGTTACCTTTCGTAATGCCAGCGAACGAACGAAGCCCAGTGCGGATGGTCGATCAGAAACTCCGGTATCCGGTTGTAGTTGATTGTGTTGTTGTGATTCTCTTGATCGATGAAATAATCGAGCAAGTGTGATGGGGCGCGTTCGACATACTTTGTGTAGTCAGTCAGTAAAGTTAGCAAGTTCAATTCCGCATCGTCGGCGTCGCAAAACCATAGGTTTCCCAATCTGTGGAACATTTCATCCAGTGATCGTAGTTGCTTTGAGTTTCCTAAATCAGGCGCTTGCTCCACGATCACGTCAATCATCCAGTCTTCAGCCCATATTTCTGTCTCGAACGTCTTGGCCGTTCGCATCAGTGGTGAGTCCGGTTCAAGCATTTCCGACAGCGAGAACTTTGTCTCCATTTGTCGTACGCCAAGGCAGGCGTATGTCCACATGAAGAGCGTCACCAGACATACGAACGCTCGACATGTCCAGCCATGGAGGAAGGCACTGTATGATTTGAGCAAAGTGACGATCTTGTCCGAGCTGGACTTTACTGGCTTCAGAAATGGTTTTTCGCATGAAATTTGCTTGGCTTTCTCAATCTTGATATTTTCGATCAAGCCGTTTTTGTCTTGCGTTCTCTCATCGTTTTCCGGCAGCAATGTCGTTTCGTTCAGCCGTCGTAGCTCGTCAACTCTCAGATCACTCGACTGTTTCGCTTGCAGTAGCAGCATTATCGGACAGAAACAGCTCAGTTGGTAAACGAGGTCCAAAGCTATTGTGACTGTCGCCAGGACGGCAAAACTTCGCGCATGTGGTATTGGCACCGTGATACCTGCAGTGTCATTTCCACACTTACAGTGCGGTCAGGCAGGTAATGCCGATCAAAATACCTCCGTAAACTACTGACCAATTGCGAAAGCGATTACGTTTGTCAGCGAAGTGATGGTCATCGAAGGGTCAACGTCACTCAGCGAACATGCAAGGCGTTCCGGAATCGAAAACTTGTCATCGTCAGCAGCGGATCCGCGGCCGCGCCGCCTCAACCACGAATGCATGATCAGGAATGCGTCGTCGACCCCTTAAAATAGTTAAGGCCACTTTATACTTTGTCTCGCTGCGATACACGCAACATTTCCTGACGCGCTTATTGGCCGGTTGCTCGCGCATGAGCCAATCAACGCGTGAGAAAATGTTGCGTGTATCGCAACGAAACAAGGTATAAAGTGGCCTTTAGATCGAAGCGTTTGCCGATACGTTTTTACGCCGGATAAATTGATCGGGCAATTTTTTCGGTGGACAGCAACCAAGAAAAGCCGTCAGCAATGACTTACCGATGCCCAGCACCAGAACGGGCACGAAGGCCATGTTGTCGACAAAAGGAAAGCCGAGCCAGCCACAAATCAAACCCAGTCCGGCAGCGACTGCCAATAATGGAGTTAAAATTGTGATGAGCACCAGTACCAGCTGTGTTCCAACGAATCTGGGAGAAGGCATTTTGCAGGCCATTTGCAATTGACAGCAGTTCTATTGTAAAACAATTGAGTAAACCGACTAAACTGTTTTGCTAGCACATTTGGGGCGATGATTGTGACTGTAACGAACGCTGTTATTAAACCCAGTCCTCCGAGAACGTATTTGAGACATGACGGTCCGGTTTTTGCCAATTCCTGACAAATTCCAGTTGTAATTGTTGTAATTCTCAAGGCACTGGTCCGAAAAACAGTTAGAAAATAATCTCACTTCGTTCATCACTGTGTCTCCAACGACTCGTATGTTTAGATCGTCTCCAAACTCTCCATCTTCGGCCCTGTTCGTCAAGCTTCGCACCCAGTCCTCAAGTGCCTGCTCTCTGACTTTCGTGTCTCGGGGCGATCGAACAATAAAGACAGCACGAGTGACGTTAACGATGTTTGATCGCGGAATAGATTCCTGATCTCTAGACTTCTCGGTTCGGTCCTGACTTGCCACAGTTACACCGGCCAAATTACGCCTCAAAGACAGTGTAATTTCGCCGGATGCAATTGGCACCGTAAATGTCGGATAGGTCACATTTACTCCGGTTGGCACGTCGATCGCACCATTACTGTCAATCGTAAGTTGCTCCTGGAGTGAATAAAAAAATGTGCTCGGCAAAACATTTATCGGACAAAAATAAGAATAGGATAAAATGTGTGGACATACCAGGAAATAGCTAAGTGGTGCGATGGTGGCCTCGCATGTTGGCCAGCAAAAGTCATCGAATCTGAACGGCTTTCCGTCCGCTGTTTGGACAACCACACGCGTTCTAAGTTGTTCTATGAGAGCCTGAATTTATTGCTTATGTGCAAGGAGCTACATAGTTTCGCACGATAAAACGTAAATCCCACAAGCGCACAAAGTGGAAAAAATGTAACAGCAAACAAAGTTACAGCTCCTCACTAAAAAATTACCCCAGCGTCCAACTGGTGTTCCCCTTTCGGAATACAATGTACCATGCCGTTTATCTCTAACCCCCAAAGTGGTAAGATGATTGTAGCGCAGTGCGAATTCCAAATGGTTGACGCTGCTCAGCCGATGACGAAAAAATTCTGCTTGTGATTGAACCCTTCATTGAATCATGAGGACCGTGACTGCGCATAATTAATTTGGAGTTGTAGGTGTACGTTCGAAACAATATTTATTCAAGGTTGTGGCAGTGAACAGAACGTGGTCGACCCCCACAGCTACACTGGTGACATTGAAATCTTTGCGAATTGATAATTTTACTGCTTGTGGTCCGAATTTACACCAACCTTCAATGCTTTCACGTGGCCTGACCTCAGTAATGATCCTCTGTCACTGGCTTCACTAAGTACAACAGTGCCGTAGTACGTGTAGTCTTCCAAACCGTACAAATGGCCGAGCGCTCGTAGCTCAGCGACAGATTGAGCATTTTCAGGCGAATATCCTTCTCGAATGTTGGTGTGAGGCTAAAACTGAAAAGAACAAGTTGTTTTTCGTAGTTCGTTTGCGCCATTCAAACTTATTTGTCAGCCCTAATTTCTCCAAAGCATGCTTATTTTCCATTTCTAGACCATTTTCAAACAGGCATGCACGTCTTTATTCTCTTTCATTCATTTGAATATTTTAGCTTTTCTGACAATCTGAAGATCATTCCTAGGCCGCATCCTGTGTTTCCCTAGGACTTTTCAAAACAGACCACCTTTATTATTAATTGAAGATTGATAATACTGTATATTAACTATTATCATATCATATAAGATCAGCTGACCGTAATTCGCCAGACGCAACCCAGACAAGCAGTCACCAGCAGGACAGTGCCAAACAGCAGCTTCGTTGGATGTGACCCAATGAAAAGGCCGAGATGGAAGAAAAATGATTCGGTCCCACCGTGCAGTCGCTCGCCAATTTGTGCAAGCGCCATTTCGTTTCTGTCGTGGAAGCTCGGAATTACATGTGTAGCAGTTTCCAGTCAAATTTCACCGAAATCTGAAATCTGATTATTCCACGACTTTTCAGGCCCGGAAGTTCAGGCGCGACCTTTTCAGGCCCAGTTTTTCAGGCCCGGCCGATTCAGGCTCAGCATATTTGACCCATTTATACATAGGCTTAAGCTTAGGCTCCAGCCGGGCCTGAATCGGTCCGGCGTGAATGGCCGAGCCTGAACCTGTGCCCGGGACTGAACCGTCGCACAATAGCATCTGATATACAATGTACATATGTATTATACAATGTACTGCCAGAGTCCTCTGTCAGCAAAAATGAACGTGCACATACAGTATCATATGCTCCGCTCAACCTGATGACACCCTTACCAGAAACAAAAACTTGTTTTCATTACCGCCTGCCTCGTTTCAAGCGTAGTCGAAGCGGTATGCATGATGCAGTACAATTGCATGCAAATGAGTTTTTTTATCCCTTCAATTGGGAACTCCCGTGGAAAGTAAATTTGGACTGCTGTTCTGCTGAGTACGGTATACGTACTGGTCCAAGAATGCCAGAACTGCATGAAAAAAGAATGAAAACCCGAACATAAAAATACGTGCAAAAGTTCGGAATCATGCTGCGGATCATACTTTATAGAAGTACTGAAAGTTTCATCCATTTTCCAGATTCACGACACGGTTCCCCCTCATCGGTCACAAATCACCATCATTCAAAGAACAGAAAGCACAAACGAAAATATGAAGTGTTCATATCGGAGGATCCGGCGGTGAACTTGCAGAAACTGACGCAATTCGATTTTCCGCAGGAGACATTGCATGTCTGTTTGTTGTTTTTAATTTCAATAATTTTTTATCAGAATTTATCTGGCTATGATTTCACTGTGATCGCGAATTTTGACCTTCTTTGCAGAAAGGTCAATTCGTCGTGGCCAAAGCCGATCTCGACCTGCCGAACGCCCCGCTCTGGAAGGTCGACAATCAGAATCTGTTGCAGAAATTTCAGCCCGAGGATCAGCGCGGCAGAATTCTGTACAGAAATAGCTCAACGGTTCGCAAAATAAACGTTTAGTGCTTTTTGTGGATGTTTTACAAAACAACTTTAAATATTGCCAGTACGCCGGCTGGTGTCCGCAGTCGGCTCGCGAGTACGTTGTCGTGGCCGTTCATTTCGTGACACACAGTCGCAGCGAGGTATAGGGAACAGGGAAACATTTCCCTTCTTTTTAAAACTTTTGTTTTTCTTTCATTTCGAACAAAATCCTCCGCTCTGCAGGTGGTGATCGAACCTGACACGCCCATCTACGATCTGCTGCCGGCCATTTGTGACGTGCCACAGCAGGCTGACACGAGTCTCGGACTGGAAGTGGATGAGGAGGAAGTGGTTAGTTCCTTTTTGAAAGGAAAACGGGCATACTTTGACAAAAAAATGCTTAGTTTGTGCATCGCTATTCCTGATCGCTGAATTATACTCGATGGACTGTATCAAATAACCGTGGTGACCGGATGAAATCGCAGAGTCCTTTCCCCTGGAGTTTGCTGACACTCATTTTGTGACCAGCGTTAAATTTGTTATCAATGAACAACTTTTGCGACGGTGGTGACAGTTAAGTGCATTAACCAATCTCGCAAAATTCTTATCATAATAAGCGCTGCTTTACAAACTAACACTAATCGATCTGAATCCTACATCGCTAGGTTTCCTTGGAGGTCAATTGGCCAGAGGTGTTCGCACCGACGAGGCCGGGCACCTCGCCCGTCTGTAAAAACAGACCGAAACGGGCGAAACTCACTGCTGCTGTTACATTATTTTTTGTCTAAAACGTCTTTCAATCGAAAAACAGGAGAAGACGGCGTTCGACGGTGACCTAACGGGTCCGCTACGCCCGTCACCTGATGAGTTCGCGGCGGCCGACCAGCCCCTTCGCGATGCGTTGGAGACGTACCTGCACGCGTTGCTGTTGCACTGTCTCACTGGCAACTTTCTGCAGACCATAAAGACGACCAATGGTTGGTTTCTTAGTCTGTGTGGATTCAATGTCGTAAAGATGACCTGACATAGTTACGTATAGATAAGCAAATCTTCGGTATGGGCATGATGACAAGCAAGTTCATGCTAGCCAATGGCATTTCAAATGCACCGCTGTGAAACATCAGCTAGCTGGCCATGTAGATCACCGCATAATGAAATCGCTTGTTCGGCCGCTGGCTAGATGATCAGATTTGGCTCAGAATTTTTGTGCCCGCTAAACGGCCAGATTGCTCACAGCTGAACTCCTTGTCAAAAACGTCCTGCCTGTACTGTTCCCTGAATTATCAAGTCCACCGCGTCCCTCAACTTCAGACTGGAAGTTCCTGCGTCACATCAACGACGTCGATCAATTGAATCAGCAGAAAATCGGCCGTTTGTTGGTGGACTGCAGATGGAATGGCGACTTCAGGCTGGCCGTGGAGTGGCACATTTACTGCGTTCTTGATGACGTGGCTCCGGATGGGACAACCTGTCAGGTATGGGTCTTTTTGTGGGTCACGTGACCGTCTGATGCATTCACGCACTGACGATGCACTGGTGCACCGCCGGTCTGTGAAAACGGGATGAAACTTACACAGGCCACCATTGGCAACTGAGTTTTGCTTGTCCAAGGTTGTTCTGATAACACATTTGATAACACATGTACAGAATCCCTGAAAATCAGGGTCATTCACCGTTTTCCCTTGCTGATTCAGGCATGCGACAGCACGCAAGCCGACCGCGTTGTACAATTGTTCGGTGACTGCAGTTACGATATGAGCACAATGGAGCTGAAACCGGTGCAAACGACGCGCACTGGCTCGCCCGTGCCTGCTCAGGTGGGGGTTGTATCTTTGTGCTGTGCCTTTTGAAGGGTACGGAAAAAACAGCGTAGGCAAGAACAGCGGCCTTTTTTATTGAGTCTGTGTCTTTGACATTTGCGATTCAGGCTTAGGCTTGAGCATCCGCCTCCCCAATTACACATCTCTCTTTGAGTGGCCGCTAATTTGATCCCATTGTTTTTTCACCGCTGTGTTATCCGCCACAAGCATTTTACTTTGGTCCGTGAAACATAAGTATTCGGTCCAACTTGGTAATCGGTTTTTTTATGCGGCCTGCTTTTTGATTCCCTATTTTACCCCATTTTTTTCGGGCAGGGGCTGTGTCGTCAGTCCACTAACTGATGTTTCACATTCTGATGGTCTGTTTTCAATGGACCAGACCTACACAGTATGATCAATTCCTCGTCAAAAATACCAGCCACTTTCTCACAGGACTTCCGCACGTGCTTGAAATGCGCCAAATGCGCGCTGCTTTACCACCGTCTGTTCCATGTCCGATACCGAATGTACACGGCGTGTGAGAATCAGGTTAACTACATATATTTTCTCTTAATATTTATTAAAAAATCTGTTTTTTTTAAAATGTTTAAAAAGTTCAGATCGATTTGGTTCGCGGCACGACCGCGTACATGCAGCCGAGCGTTGTGCTGGAGGAATGTCTCAGGAATAGGACATGGATGAGACAGGTATACCTGGGGTAATTTTTGGTTGAAAATGTTAAAAAATAAAAAGTAACATCACCTCAGCCAATCACTTGGCGCGAAATGTACTGGAAATCGAACGTAAGGCCTTATCAACACGGTTGATTCTTTTATTCAGTGTTTTGATGAAATTTAAGAGACATTGCATTTTTCATCCAATCCCAAATAGAGCCCCATGGAGCTCTACTTGAACAAATCTATTCAATTGAGCCCCATGGGGCACTATTCGGGTGGCTGTAGCCAGAAAACTCCGGAACCTAGATCAGCACAGCCACACAACCGCTGTGTTATCATGCCCATCTCTGTTCGCATTTTGTCAGTGTTGTTCTCAACGAACCTTTGTCGAAAATCAATATTCGTTTTCAGATTGTACAGCAAACACTGCAAGTTTGGCGGGACTTGACTGATGAGCTAAATGTTGGCAAACTGTGACCTCATGCGCCTGTTATGAGGTACTGTACCTTGGACATTTGGAGACCTTACGCATTGTGAAAAACTGCTCCGATGATTACGCTATTAAGACATGAACCATCACTCGTTCAAAAAGAAATAATTTAATGTTTTTGTTATTTTTGTGTGTTATACTATTGCGTTGATTGCTATTTGAGATACAGTATACTGAATGTGGTTTGTGTAGGTACGAATGCGTGTTGTACATGGAAATCTTTGTGCTTGCTTACTGTAACCATGATTTGCATCACCTGATCATGTTATTTGCTTGTATATGTTCATGTTATTCATTTCACACCCGCAGCAATTGATTTATACACCTATCATGTGATGTTTCACGGTGCGTATATTTAAGAATGTTGTCATGTCATCCCATCCCATCGCTTGTGTGCAGCAAAAATAACGCCAGAAATTTTTCGGACAATTGTGTAAAAAATAGCCAACGAATTCTCAAGCGACACACGAGTGGTTGGTTGGCTGACTCCAACGAGTTTTGAAAAAACGAATAAAAACGTGAAATGAATAAAAATTGCATCTAACCGGTGCGGCTGTGTAAACTTTGGTGTATGTTTCGAAGCTTGAATGTGTTCTGTCATACGCAGTAAGCCACAATATTCCAACGGAATGTGGAGTATTATCGCTGTGTATATTTTTACGTTTCTAGGTCGCTTGAATTTTCTATACGGTGCATCCTTTACTGCTTGTTGGCTGCTACATTTGCCACAAAATATCTTTTCGCACGGCCGCACGCTCTTTCGGTATTTAAGAACTTTTCCCGGATATCGTACAGATGCCATCAAACCAACATTGTTTCTACCAAATATAGGTAAGGGCGGACTTACAGTAGGTTGAACACGGAAACCGGAACACGGAAATATTTCCGTGTTCCGTGAATATTTTGGAGAATCACGGAACACGGAAATATTTCCGTGTTCCGCGAATGTTTTGGAGAATCACGGAACACGGAAATATTTCTGTGCCACGGAACACGGCAATGATTCAAGCACGCAAACGATGCTTTTGCAGTGATGATGACAAAAGCCAGCGTGCTGACGTCAAAAGCCCGCGTGTTGACGCAAACAGCAACTACTATTCACACGGAAATATTTCCGTGTTCCGTGAAAATAAAAAAACACGGAAACCAGAAATATTTCCGTGCCACGGAAATATTTCCGTGTACGGAAATCCACGAAACTGGTTTGTATGTAAATTATTTCCGTGTTCCGGTTTCCGTGTTCAACCTAAGTTCGCACTAATCATTCTACATTTCCTGCATTGTGGTCTGGCGAATAGACACACACACCCATACGCGTCGAGGCGTATAACGAACGGGCCGGTATTATGTGTGTGTGCTGCGGTGCACAGTGTATTGAGCGTGCGTGCGTTGGGTTTATGAGTGATTCTGAGCCGCAGCCAGACCGCGTTCCCGTAGCTCAGTTGGTAGAGCAACTGGCTGTCCAGGCCTGGTGGCTAGAAGGTCGGAGGTCCGAGTCCTTCCGGGAGCATACGTTTGGTGTGGCGGCTCAGAGTTCACAGCATCATCAACCTCTTTCTGCAGCCTGCCGGCCTGATGTTTCACTAAATTCGCTTTGAGCAACACCGAACTTGGTGATCGGATAGGATCGGAAGTGATCTGTCTGGGTCACGTGAGTTTTCTGAATTAAGGATATTAAAAGATTTAGTGATGCCACTAATTTCGTCCAGCTACATATACGTTTTACTTCGGGTGACATCTTTTACGCTGGACGAAGTTAGCGGGCTGCTCCAGTAAATTTCTTGATATCCTTAATGCAAGAATCACGCGCGACCAACGCAAGTCACATCCGATCACCAAGTTTCAAGGCCTAACTATACTTTGTTCTCTCAGAGAACAAAGAACAAATTCTCGCGCGCTGATTGGTCCACGTATGTTCAACAGCCGATCAGCGCGCAAATCCCCCAAAAAAACAAAAAAACCGACCTTTACTTCTGTCTCTTTCAGAAGAATATTGTACAAAGCATACAGACGTGACAATCAAAATGTCCAGTTTCGGTACCGTCGATTTCCTTGTGTTCATATTCACCTTGCTGCTGTTTGCGGTGATCGGTGTTTTCTTCGCCGTTCGCGGCCAGAACACATCACAAGCCGTGCTGTTGGGCAACAGGTTATTGTATTTTTTGCTGTTTTTTCTTTATTTTTTATATCTCACGACGAATTTGAAGCGTCTTTTTTCAGACAATTCTCAATTGTCCCAATGGCGCTGACTGTAATGGCCACTTTTCTATCCGCCGTTAGTCTGTTGGGATTTCCGGTCGAAATCTACACTTATGGCACCATGATGTATTGGTAAGATTTGAGGATCCAGTTTTTTGATAAGCTTTTTGAAGATGATTATTGTTCAATGCTTTTCTCGTTGTGTTTCAGGTACGCGCTTATGTACTGTTTTGCATTCCCCGTTTCGGCCTATGTCTTTCTGCCAACCATCTACAAGCTGAAATTGACCAGCGCCTATCAGGTTCATAAAAGAATTTGAAGGTTTATGCGGGTGTGCTTTGTGGGCACGTGCAACGTATATGACGCGTGGTGGGGTTACGGTTTCGACCCAAAGTCCAGTACCGCGGCTGCCTGGGTTTCGTCAGTTAGCTGGACAGCCAGGGCTAGCCCCAAAAACCTGATGATACAGTTTCAGTGCCACGCCAGAAAGTTTGAAGGTTGTTTCAAATTCATTATTGCCCAAAAATATCGGGCACGTCTAACCTACATATAACTACATTCTTCTTCTAATTCTTCATCATAGCAGCGTACAACGCCGCAAAGCAGACACAAACAAACCAAGCAAAAAAAGAGCAGGGCCAAAAAGAAGAACCGCGGCAACCCCGATCAATCAGCAGCAGCGATCGTTTTCAGTCGAGTATTCACTATACAAAGTGGTAGATACTGTAGATTGGAGATTAATGACCGATTAAGGATCACTGTCTGTCACAAGAATGAAGCGGGATGGATGCACTTTATTTTTGCAGTACCTCGAGCTTCGATTCCACGCCAGCGTGCGACTGGCTGCGTCCACAATGTTTGTGCTGCAAATGCTGCTGTATTTGGCTGTTGTACTGTACGCGCCCTCATTGGCACTGAGCCAGGTTGGGTTTTTAAAATGTCCTGGATTGTCTTTAGTTTGTGAATTCAGCATGAAATTTGAAGTTTTTCAATAATGATCTCCAGGTCACACCGTTATCAATGTCGGCCAGTATTCTAACTACGGGCTTATTGGCCGCATTCTACACGGCTATTGTGAGTTTGAAAATTTTCAACCTTTTTGAAACATTTCTTATCTGGTCAATGTATACAGCGAAAAAAATTTCGAGTGACGCTGTCGCTATAAAGCATGTACGAACGGCGGTAATCAGTTGGGCTGAGGGTCAATTTCAAAACAATTCAATGCGGGGGAGTATTTCACTACAACACGGTTGGGTCACCGTTCACCGTCGTCAAGAAGACACCCTGTACCATGTGCACAATATTCGCAGGGCGGCGCCAAAGCCGTTGTCTACACATCTGCACTTCAAATGTGCCTGATTCTGTTCGGTCTGACCACAATTGTGCTGACGGGGCTCAGTGAGACCGGTGGCATTGCGAATGTACTGGAAGTGAACGATCAAGGTCGACGTATTCAATTTGACGAGTGAGTTTTCGGTGCTGGTTAGGCTTAGGCTTGCATCCTTGTCCTGGGTTGGGGTTTGACCTTTACCCACCCGCCTATAAAAGCGTGGACTTGGGCCACGGCATGAATCAGCCGTGTGAGCCATCAGTGGTGTAAGCGGGACCCGAGAATGCCAAATAAGATCCGTGGCTTGGCGCGCTTCGTATCTTCGATTTCAGAACGAAAAGTTTAAGAAATATGGCCCGACTAGTGTATTTTTGCGCATCCGTCAAACATCACTGAAAACGCCAACATATTATACGGCGGTTTATTCGGAAATACTTCCGAATTCCAGCTTAGACTTACTCATCTTGGAATTATTTGCCATTCTCTGGGTAAGTCATCGCAGTTGACAAGCCATGCCAGAATGCGACAAGCTTGATTCTTACATCAAGGTGTGATGCCAGTGAGGATCGCCCGCTATAGACAAACTGGCAATTAAAACTTCATAATCACTAGGACTGAATTATCCCGCCACTTTTCAGGCCCGGAAGTTCAGGCCCAGTTTTTCAGGCCCAGCACATTTGACCCATTTGTGGGCTTACTTTCCAGCGGGTCTGAATCGACTGGGCCTGCATGGCCTGGCCTGAACCTGTGCCCCGGGAGAACCTTTGCACAATAAGACTGAATGGTACCACCGCAAACCACAATCCTTATTTTTCTAAGTTGAATCACAAATGAAAGTTTTGAAAAGCAACCAAAAATTTCAGTTTCCGTCCCGACCCCACAATTCGACATTCATTCTGGTCTCTATTCATCGGAGGCTCGTTTATGATCTGGTCCCTATTCTCTGCCAATCAAATGACCCTACAGCGATACGTATCGATGCCGACGCTGAAAGCTGCTCAAAAGTTGGACATTTCCTGGCTTTTGTTGTTTTTTGAAAACAATCTCAAAAAAATTTTTTTTCTGCGCAGAATTCTGCTCATCAACATTCCGTTCAACATTATCGCCATATCCTTGTACACAATTATTGGCCTGGTCATTTATGGGACGTACGCAAACTGTGATCCGAAAATGAACGACTTGATCAAAAAACCAGATCAGGTTTGTTTGTTATATTTTTATCATTTTTAAAAAGTTTAAAATTATTATTTTTTATATAATGTTCGTCAGCTGCTGCCTTTCTACGTAATGGACCGCCTGGCGCATTTAACCGGCATGCCTGGCCTGTTTGTGTCCGCAATCTACAGTGCTGGATTGAGGTATGTGAAAATACTGTATTTTTATTCATTTCTTTTCGTCGTTTTCTGAAACTTTATTTTGAGACAATTTTTTTAATCGGCAGCACTCTATCGGGTGGTTGTAACTCATTGAGCGCAGTTCTGTACGAGGATTACATCAAGCCTCTGCTGATCATCGTTCAATACCGAAACAACAGGCCCAGATCAATGGAGGGCAATACGGGTGCAGTTGTGACGAAAATCATCAGTAAGTTTGGTCTTTGGTTCATTGGTCCATTTTGTACTTGCGAACGAAGCTGGACGTGAATGTCGATTTTGTGCATTGCAAAACATGAAAGCTTCAATGATCCAATCTGTAAAAAAGCAGCAATGATGATATCGCAGAAAATTCTAACGCTACTGGTACAGCGACGTTGCACTCATGGCTCTTCAGTCTTCTGCTGAGTGTGCGAGCAAGGGCAAAAGGTTATGCACATAGGTACAGTATGTACGCATGGGATGAAATGAGAAGGGGCGAAAGCGTGGATGGACTGCGGCAAATATAATGACACCAACGTCAATACAGTTTAAAAAAATTCTTGATCCATCACTGATACACCGGTTCATACCAATTCCATCCTTGGGCTGTTTCTGGTTTCACATAGTCGAACGTTTGATAATCGGTGTACATAATGTACTGCAGCACACAGCCGTCTGCAGAATGAAAAATAAAGTTGCGCCTGGTTGTTGTTTCAAAATCAACGCTTAAAACTGAGAAAATAATGAGCTTTGAGAACGCCAACCAGTAGTCGGATTATGAGCGAAACTGACACATGCGCGTTCTTTGAAACATTCAGTGGCGCAGCTCATCTTTGACCCAACGCTGAACGATATCTGACCGCCTGGCTCGGCCTTGTAGTCTTGCGCAACGAGCCCGTACGCTTCTTGTGCAGCGTGAACATCGGCTGAGAGTATAATGAAGACAAAAGTTGGTCATTGTTGTTCCATCTTTTACGGTTTGTTTGCAGACAATGATTTTTGAATCCGTGTCGTATTGTGCTACGTGTATCGTGTCGTATCGCACGCAGTCGTTGTTCCACCGAACACATTTGCCCTATTGGCACTGCATCACCAACAGTGCGGCGGAAGCACTTACGAAATTCGCAGATCACATAGCAGGCGGCGTATGTTTCCTGGAAATCGCTGACTCCGTCGGCGAGATTGTTGGGGTGCGTTGCGAATCCAACAAATCCGACGTTGTGCGTCCCATCTGGATCATCGGGATTGTGGATCGCGTTTGTGTGTTTCAACCAGGGAAGCACATCGCTCGGTATTGGTCGCACAATGACTATATAAGAATTGGTCAATTTTTTTTCCTGAATCGTGAAGAGGGAAAGTGACGGGGCAATGACGTTGCGTTGCGTAATCGCACACAAAGTATGTAGTAAAGAGAATGTTTCAGACCTGCGGCAACGTGGTTGATCTGCTAGATTATTTTTAGCTGTAAATGTTTTGTAAAAAATACAAGTAGCATAGTGGTTAAGGTTGAACCTGAAGATCAGGGTAGATGAATTCTGATTTAGTCATTGTGCGACCAATACCTATAGTGTTTCCTGTTTTTCTTGGTCCAAGCAAACGCGCGGGCCCGTGTTATAACTGAACTTCTAGTTGAGGTCGAGATTCCAATTTCGATTCAATCAGGCAGCTGGCAAAAACGTGTCAAAGTTTGCCTGCGGAATCTAACAACAACAATGTTTCACATGCTCGCTGTGAGCTTTGTGCGTGTGCGCTGCCAGCATGTCAATGAAACATTTCACCATGTTTGCTGCTGAGTGTCGTGCTTGGATTAACAAGGACACATTCTTAATCTCTTTCATTGGTTTCTGAAATCTCGACCCCAAACTGGAGTTTAGTTATAACGTGGGGTAGCTTGTTTCCTTTGACTTGCATAAAAAGGAAACACTATACAGTATGTATAGTATTTCCTTTTTATGCAAGTCAAAGGAAACAAGGTGCCCCACGTTATAACTCAACTCAAGTTTGGGGTCGAGATTTCAGAAACCAATGAAAGAGATTAAGAATGTATCCTTGCAAATCCAAGCACGACACTCAGCAGCAAACATGGTGAAATGTTTCATTGACATGCTGGCAGCGCACACGCACAAAGCGCACAGCGAGCATGTGAAACATTGTTGTTGTTAGATTCCACAGGCAAACTTTGACACGTTTTTTTCCAGCTGCATGATTGAATCGAAATTGTAATCTCGACCTCAACTAGAAGTTCAGTTATAACACGGGCCGGCGTGTTTCCTTGGACCAAGAAAAACAGGAAACACTATATGTTAAAATACACAGCGCACATAGTTATTGACGAGATTAGTGTAAAATGGAGTGCACGCGCAGTGCATTCAAACCAGGCTGTTTCAGCCAGCATGGGTCGTAATCGTGATAACATATTGGCCGGCTATGAATCTTAGCCATGTGTTCTGCCGGAGTTTTCGAACTTGAAGCCTATAGGAACATTAAGTTCAAATTCTTCACTTTATAAAGCCGTTGAGGGCTCTGTCTATTCGGGGGTGGGGGCTTTAAGTAGAAAACACAGGTCGATTTTGGAAGGGAGCATGTTATGTACATGTATGCTCACTGGGAAGAATGTGTGGTTTTACCACACATTTTTTCTTGGTTTTTCATGAAAAAATGTGTGGAGTGCTGCACCTACACATTAAGTGTGGTTATCATGAAAAAATGTGTGGTTTTTAACACGTGGGGTATAGCAGCCCAATGCCACACATTATGTGTGGTGTTTACGCCCACGCTCTTGCCCCACACATTAATGTGTGGTTTTCATACTTGGCAAATTTTGGTTCCGAATGCACTTTTATTCGATTTAATAGAAATAAACTGATTCCACACAAGCGCAGTTACACAACTGAAGTAAGATGTATAAGTTTCGATGCTATTTCTGAGGGACTTATGCTACAACAATGTATATTTGATGAAAAGAACTAAACCTAAGGTTAAAGGGGGCCTTTCGCATTTCAAACCCCCTTCAAACCTCGCATGTGTTTAGACAGTGGTCAAGGCGTCATAAAAGTCAAACACACCGGAGGTCTAACGTTCAGCATGCGGCCAGGAGATGCCATTCAAGAGGAACATCCCGGGACAAAATCAAATGTGGACCAGCCCAATTTCTACCTGCGCATTCAGGCAACTCGCCTGATGACAAGGGCGGTCAAGGCGCAGAATGTTTCGCACGATATTTGCCCCTGCCTCACTATAGAATTTCGCTTTTCTTTTTATTTCGAACTGCAACGAATTGTTCGTGCGTGGCTGCTAAATGTTTCAAGGTCTGCTTGTCGCGCTGGAACAATTCGTTGAAATTCGAAATAAAAAGAAAAGCGAAATTCCATAGTTAGCGGTGTTGCAAGTTTCATGCGAAACATTCATTCGCCTTGACACCTTTTTGATCAAGCCGCTTGCCTGAATGCGCAGGTTTGAATTGGGCTGGTCCGCGGCATACTTTGTTCCCGGATGTTCTTCTTGAGTGCATCTCCTGGTCGCATGCTGCAGATTGGATTCTTGGTGCGTGAGAGTTTAATAACGCCCTGAACAATATTCAAATGCGTGCAAAGTTTGAAGCGGTTTGAAATGCGAAAGGCCCCCTTTAATGCGCACAGTAAAAGTTAAGGGCAGATTCATAACAGATCAGATGAAGCATATGATGAAAATGCAATGTGCCGAAAATTTACCCACAGAATGAAAATTTTGAACACTTTAGTAAATGAAGTACAATTATGCGTTCTTCAAATTCCTAAGCGCTGAGTGTTTGTTGATTGTGAGTAATTTGAGTTCATCCCCAGCAGTCGGGCCGCGTAGGTACTAGCTCACCTGAAAAATATGAACAAAGTAAATATGAGCAGCAAAAAATTTTCGACGTATCGAACATATCAAAACATGCAGTATGGTGGAACGATAATCAAACACCCACCGGGAGCTCTGTCAACGTCACGTCAGTTGAGGTCAGTTTTCTGATTCGTCACGAATCCCGGTAGTCGAACGATGCGCAGCCACCTGTGACAGATTTTGATTTTCATAAATTGCACAACACTATCGACAATTAATCAGCCTATCGGCGAATCTGAGTGAATTTAAAACTCAACTGACCTTCACAACGTTCGTTTGTGAAATTTCTTCAGAGCGGTCGATTTAGTTATTGATGAAGATGCAAATATCATAGCTGATATGCTTTTGCGGCAATTGATTCAGTAGATTATGGTAACAAAGCATAAATATGTCTGAACTTCTTAATCTGTAAATGAAGACTGAAGGGCCTAAATGTTTCACGGCGAATTTCCCGCTAGAACATGTTTCATCACACATTAATGTGTGGTTTTTACACATTAATGTGTGGAAATCCCCAAAAGCACACATCTTTTCTTCAAAAACCACAGTTTATGTGTGGTATTGCAAAACCACACATCGATGTGTGGTCTCAAAACCACACATTCTTCCCAGTGAGTGGTCGCACAATGACCATATGAGAATCCATCCAAAACCACCTTGATTTTCAGGATTCCAAAGATGAGCCACGCTTAACTACTGGGCTATTTATATTTCTTGCAAAACATTTTGATCTGAAAATAAACCAGCCAGTCAACCACGTTTGAAGTCTCTGAAACATTTCGCTTGCTGCACACTTTATGTGTGATTACACGTTGCCGCGCAATGTCAAATTGAATTTTCTGGCTTGTCAATTCAGGAAAAATTTTGGATGGATTCTCATATAGTCCTTGGGCGACCAATACCTGATGACAATCAGTTTGAGCTCCATCAAGACACATTTCCCACATTCCCTTTGGCTCGCCACTGCCTGGCACCTGTCTCAGACCGATCCATAGGTTCATTCCGGTCAACGATAACTGAAACGCACCATAATCTGTTTGATGTCGAAAATGTAGGTACTCTACGTTACATAACCTCGGCCGCTTGCTCAAGAGGTTGCAAAAGATTATTTAAGCGTGTTGCTAATGACTGAACTTCGAGTACGCGACAATGCACCATAATCCTGAGAATGGCAATTCCAACACATTGCTTTATCATAAACCCTAACTGCTTGAATCCACGCGTACTTTTGTTGTTGTTAACGTACATTCCTATGATTATTTCCTACTGAGGAGTCAACTTCGGCCTCAACAGTTATAGTGACCAATAGTTGACAACAAAAGATTTGAAAAAATTATTTTACGCTTTATTCCCGTTTCTTGTCGCGTTCCACCACTGAGACTCTGCTACCATACCAATGAACGAACTGCACAACCTTTCCATCACACTTTCTGCGCGTAGTAGGGTACCAACCTTAGCGCGCATCAATCCGATCAACACTCGTTTCTGTGCAATGTTTGCCAGCCGCCCATTGTCAATGCCAGGTGCCAACGTCAAAGTTGCACAAGTGTTGATGGCCGTGGCGTAGTTTTGTCCGGCAAACACCGACACGTAACACGATCGACCTACAGACGCCGCATTATTGGGCGTGTGCGCCGCACAAGCTGCGCGGAGATCATCTGCGAAATTTAGGACAGTGTACAGGAGAATGGCAAATAATTCCCCTTCGAATAGTCCCCCACTGGCGGATTATTTGGCGGTACTTTCCGAATAATCCGCCAGTATAATGGTGTTTGGCCTAACCTTATACACAGTGGGGAATATTTGGGAATTTGGGCGGAAAAATATTTTTTTATTTTAAAATCTCAAAACAGAAGCAAATCCCAAATAATCCCCATTGGGGATTATATGGCATTCTCCGGTAGATGCCGCCGCCATGCCACTCAGATGATTCATCAAGCATTCGCTCACAGTGCGTAAGTAAATACTACACAGTCAGAAAATTTACTTTTCGAAACTGCACAACGATGAAAGACTTGCAGTTGTATATCGCTCGATGAGGCGCATATAATTTTTATGTTTTGGCTCAGATATTCTCAAACAGTTAACGTTTGATTTAAAAAGTGCTCTTTAGTGGACAAAATATAACGGAAGAACAGACCTGACGGATGTCCGAGTACTTCACCCACGATGCCAAGTAACAAGAATCCAAGAATCGGCAATGTCGTCTTGTGATGTACTTCGATCGCAATCAAGACATTAACCACAAACATAATGTTTCCGAAATATAAAAGCTTCTGTGAATTGCAGTATTATACCTACAGCATGTCGATTACGGTAGAATCTAGCAGAGGGTACGTTGCGTGCAACATACTTTATCCGGTGTGTGGTAGTGCCAACGAAAGTCAACCAACCGAAAACCGAACCCAAAATCAGTCTGAGAGCACGCTCGCTTGAAACAAAATGACCATATAATTTGGTGCTACTGTGTCAAAAGATTTGATTGAAGAGTGAACATGAACAGGGATGCAGTGCCCACGAGTTAATAATTCATTATCTTGCCGTTACTTCATTACACTTTGACTTCGTAGTGTCCTATACGCTATACCTGCGTGACTTCGAGCGGCAAAAATATTCGGCTCATGTACATACATACATAGTAATGTCAAATCATGTCGTCGCATCTAGCCGTCTAATCACGAATATTATTTTCGCGCTCATTTGGGGCTCCCGTATTATTGCTTGCTTGTTTTGACAACTTCAGTTGACGACATTATTATTGCCGACAAAACTATTAGCCAAATATTCAATGTAGCGGCTAATGCGAGTTTGTAGGTGTATGCAGGTGTGCATTGCTGAACCGAATTTAGTGAGTGAGGCACGATTTTTGGTCAAAATAACACACCTAATGAATCATTGAGTATCGCGGGTGAGTTTAACGAGCATTTCTTTCAAACAGTTTTTCTCGTTTACAGAAGCAGTGTCCAATCAATTATTGAGGTTAAGGGTATGGCAAACAAAAAACAGATGTCATTTATATGCTGTATGCACATCGCTGTTGATTCACTGATACACCGGTTCATACCAATTCCATCCTTGCGCTGCTTCTGGTTTCACATAATCGTACGTTTGATAATCGGCGTACATAATGTACTGCAGCACACAACCGCCTGCATAGTACAAAGAGCTGGTTTGTTGCTTTAAAGTCAACCATCAAAAATGAAATAAACCTACGCTAACCAGTAGTCGGGTTGTGGGCAAAGCTGACACAGGGACGTTCTTTGAAACATTCACTTGCGCAGTCCATTTTTGATTGTGGCCCCACACTGACCGTTATCTGACCAGCCAACTCCGCCTTGTAGCCTTGCGCAACGAGGTGGTACGCTTCTTGTGGAGCGTGGATATCGGCTGAAGATACTCATGCTGCAGTTGTTTGGTTGTTCCTCCAAGTAGATTTTTGACACCATGGTGTGAAAAACAGCACCTGTTGTAACAACTGCATAAAGTCTGTGTGTTGAACGTCACCTAGATACATACTGTTGTAGTACCCTATTTTCTTGGGTGGATGTGAAGGACAGCACCGAGGTCATATTGTTGCAAACAAAGCCGCGTCTTCAAATGCGCCAAGTCGCGAAATCTAGAGAGTTACTTTTGGAATAAAAACCGAATATCGGCACCAAGTTCCATTCACTCACTCAGTCACGCTTCTTGTGGGGCGCTTTTTACAACATACAGTCGACTTTTGGCAAACACGTTCTTTCCTTTTTTCCACAAATTACAGGCCCCAGAGGTTACTTAACACCAAACGTTAATGTCGCACATGAGGTTTTCCTACTCGAGAAACACGATGGTGCTATCGCCGACTTCGTGTAACTCCACGTCTGAGACCGGTGCCAGGCCACGACCATGACTTTTTACTAAGTAAACCAATCCGATCCAATCACCAAGTTTGATATCGACGATAGAGTGGTTAATTACGAGGTTAGCGGACGATCTTGGACTGAAATGGCGTTGAAAAATGCAGAGGGATCCACTGTGACAAGTGTTACTATAAAGAGGGTGGACTGTATGAACCAAAACCACTCACGAAACTCGCACGCAGGATACAATGGCTCTGACTCGTACCATTCGCCCATCCCAGCATGTCTGCCCAAGGTCGACTGCTCGAAGCGCACAAAACTGTGATCGTGACCGGCGCCGTTGTCGGGCTCGTGTGTCCAATAGAAGTTCTCCTGCCAAATCCAAGGCAGAACACCGGCCGGCAGCTGGAAGAAGTTTGTAGTTGATGAGATTTTGGCTGTTGCGCTTCATAATTGCAGGGTGTTCAGAGGTATATACTATACGATTCAATGTATATCTTTGACTTGAATACTCACTGCTTGTCTTCACAAGAACCAGATCAGTGAGATCATAATAGGGTCCTTGACGGGTACCGAAGACGGGCACATATCGGCCGGGTGTCGGGTGTCGGGTCGACGCCAGATGTCTGGAGCTCGCCGACACCTTACATAGGTCCGACATCCGACACCTGACTTCACTCTAACCCTACCCAGCGTAAAGATCATAATTGTATAGTGTATCATTGAAGTGTGCTTGATCATGCTGCAAGTTGTTTGAAACCACTGCATCATGTTTTGGCTCAAATTTCATCGCGAAAGCTTCGCGCGTCCCGTTAACCTGATCGCAGTCAGTCTGTGCTGCGTCGTAACAGATTTCCCAGCTTCCCATCGGTTCGGCGCTGCCGGCAACTTGCCGCAGACTGTGCCAGTATCCCTGGTCGGGCGTCACTGCGAACTGCAATAGAGCACATGCGAACACTTTAGCGTCGGCTTGAAGAACAGGCCAAAGGCAAGCGCTTATATACGATAGTAACGGTTTGCGACTATGTGACTTGGCAATAAAGGCAGGCGGAGCTTTGCCGTACCGCATATAATGCATGTATGCGAGACAGCAACTTTTCCACCCCCTGTCGTCGCACAATCATACAGCCGTCGTCGTTGTTCTTGTCTTTCAAAAACAAAATTGATTAGCGGCTCAAAAACACTGAACCAGTTGAATCATCAAACTACAATGTCAGAAACAGACGTGAGCATACGCACCCCATTCACGCCCAATAGATCGATTAATGTTCGTTTCTGCGCGATGGCAGCCAGTCTGCCGTTGTCAATGCCCGGTGCCAACGTCAGTGTCGCACAAGTGCTTTGCGCCGAGTTCCAGCCTTGACCGGCTTGTACTGCCACGTAGCACGATCGACCGGCGTAGACGGCCGGATGCGCGTCGTGTAGGCAGCGCAGGCCGCGCGTAGATCATCTGCGCCAAACGCACGGCGATTTCTTTTTTTGGCGAAACCACAACAGGACAATATTTTTTATTTGTGTTGCTGCCCCCCACCCCATGAGAACGATCGGTGATTGGATAGCGCCGTCTCACAATCAAGGCTGGGCGAGAAAACAAAAAAGCGGTTTTCATGAAATAATTTTTGTACAGCAGCGGTTTTCCACCTTTTTCCGAATAAAGCCCCTGGGCTTTATACGGAAAACTCCGGTTGTCATCTCTAATGCAAGCAATGCAGGACAAACTATCATCGGTTCACAGTCTTATGTGGTCCGACACTGTCGTCGGGTCACACCGATGTCGGTGGAGAACTCATCATTAAGCCGTGTTCACTAACTTTTTGAAAAAAAGAATTGGATCAGTTTCTTAGTATTCCAGAAAATTTTGAAAAATTAAAAAATGTTTAAATATCTATTTTAAAAAATATGTTCATCCAATCCTGGTCACACGATTACTTTATATCCGGCAGATTGTCGCGATTCCGACTTTGAACCGCCGATTTTCTTTTTCGAAAATACGCACCAATTGCACTCGAGGCGCGTGTGCGTTTTTATTTGAAGCAACAGTACCTTTTAGTTGATCACGAACCTGAGGGATGGCCACGCACGTCAACCAAATTTGTCAGGAATGCCCCAACAAAAGTGCCCAGCATTGTCTTGCGACGTGGCTCAAGGGCAAACAACACGTCTACCAGCAACATGATGTTTCAAACAGACATGTACTGTATATACGCAGTTGTACAAATGCACGCTGCAGAGCTCAAGGTACAGACTCCAGTCTCAGGCCGGAATGTAAAACAATGGGGGCTCGTTTTTTTATCGGTGATTTTGACGAAAAGTGCAGAGACCCTGAGCAAAACACTTGCCTACATAGTTCAGCATAAGTGACATACTGTATGTATGTCGCCGGTGGGAGAACAAATGATTTTGGTTTGTGGTTCCATCATAAACACACTAATTAATTATTCATGTGACTTCCCCCTATCCCAACTTCATGCGCTCCCCGGATCAAACTCAGCTCACATATGCGGCCTTACTTAACGGTTTAGTTTTCTGGTTTACCGCGAAGTATATTAATGTGTTCCCCGGGTATACCCAACTATGTAATCCTGGATGATGTGTCCCAAAACCGTCCTTGTTATCGAACTAATCGGATGGCAATTATGTTTGGTACAGCAACCGAGCGCACATTTAGCACACGGTCATGTACCCTGACAATGAAAGTCGTGGTGGAGGTATTTTACCAAATTGAGGACCGTGAACATGAGAAGGGACGGAAGCGCAGCCAGCGCAACGAGCGGCCAAAGCAGACAACACCCACCCCACCCCAACCCAACACAAAACCACCCACAGAATATTGCACTTTGTTGTGGCAACAAGTAACCATATGCCGACATTACACACTGGTTGCACTTGCATGTATAGTCCGTCCATCAGCTCATGTCACTTTGTGATGCTGCAGGCCGACTTGTTTCCTTCCTCCACGTTCTAATGAAAGAGAAATTGAGCTTCCGAAAAAACATTATTTTTGCTCAGAAATTGTGGTTTTCAAGAAATCGACGTGTTTTATCGATTTTAATTAAATATTATTTTAAATTTGATCGAATTCAATCTTTTTCGACCCATTTTATTACTTTTTTGGTTTTTTGCAAAAATCGGTCACACTCAATTTCTCTTTCATTAGAACGTGGAGGAAGGGAACAAACCAGTCAGCAGCAACACAAAGTGCCATGAGCTGGTGGACGGACTATGCGTGGGTTTGGTTTAGCACCTGTTGCAGGAGTGGTAGGAAAAGGGATGAGTGATATGATAGCCTGGCCAGATACATGTCATTGTTAGACAGTTGTACTGCTAATTGATCAAACATGTTCAGCATAATCTCTATAAAGATAGGGCCACATCAACATTGACTTCATTCTCCGGTCATGCATTGAAAAAATGTTTCAGCATTCTGCGTCGGTGTCATCATCGTGCTGACTGCGTTCACGTTCAGTTTGCTGAAATCAACGATTCTACAGGTGAGAACTGGGATATTCACAATTTTTGCCCCTGAAAAAATCATAGTGCGTCTCCGCATTTTTTCAACAACAAACAGTTCCTGGAACGGCGCGCCAAATTTGGAAACCAATGTTTCCAGTTATCGATGACCATATTCGGCCTGTTTGGTGGTCCCGTGTTGGGAGCGTTCACGGCCGGTATGCTGATGCCTCACGCTAATCACTATGGTGCACTGGCTGGGCTGGGGGTGTCATTGCTGACGACTGGTTGGTTTGGTGTTTTGGTGTATTTTTTTACATCTTTGTTAGTTGTGTGAAGCATCGGCCAGCTGGGCATGGCGTTTATGATTATATATACGGGCTCTCGCCTGCTGATGTACGATGCGACCATAGGGCGCATGCATGCAACGTGGCTGATGTTTCACTATGACACTTGTCTTGCTATCATCTTTGGCTTAAAAATCAGCCACGAGTATATTCACAATATAATACATGCTATTATATATACTCTGACAATACTCTTGAGAGAAACTTTTCAAACGCGTTGCCTGATCCGCAAAGCGCATTTGTGTGTGTTAGCTGCAACGGTCACGTGACTGCCAGCCGCTCAACACACAACGTGAAATGCCACGAAACTCAGCTGGCTGCGCGAGCTGCGTGCGCTTTTTGCGGATCAGGCAACGCGTTTGAAAAGTTTCTCCCAAAAGTATTGTCACTTGTCCGAGTAATACCGTTGAACCTGTGGTCAACTCAGGGTTGAAAAAAAAATTTTTTAAACAAGTTTTTTTTAAAAAGTCTCAGATTCGGGGAAATTTTCACAAATTTGCCAAAAAACGCGCAAAATCGCGAAAAAATGCACCTTTAATTGACAAGTCACTTTTGTGACTTGGTTTGCATCACTTATGAAGGGTGTTTACGTCATTTCGATGCGATCCAACAGTCTGTGCTTGTTATGGACCTACAGATTGCTGCTCTGTGGTATCAGACGCAAAAGTTTGTGGTCGAATAAGCAAGATTCACTCATAAACCATACAGAATTCAGAATATAAGCTGCAGAAATACTTGTCGGGTCGCTGATTCAGTCGCATGTGACCGACCCGATGGGGTATGACATCAAAGTACCATGTAAGTACATGCATACTGTGTCTCATGTATCACGGACAGGTATAATAACATCATTTGGGGCATTTTAGATACCAAATACATGCCCCAAAAGTGATTTTGTGAAGAAAATTTTTCGACCCTTGAGAAATTGAAAAAATGACAAAAAATAACCCCAAAAAAGGCCATTTTTGGACGTTTTAGAAAATTTTGTTCCCCCGAAAATTAAAAAAAAACTTTTTTTTAAAATTTTTCAAAAACCTTTTTTTTTAAAAAATTTTTTTTTTAAATTTTTTTTGTCCAACCCTGGGTCAACTCAATTGGTCAAATCACGTCGCCAAACTCACAGCTGCTCCGGGTGAGCTCGGGAAATACAGGTGTTGGTCGCACAATGACCATATAAGAATTCATCAAATCTATCCTGATTTTCACGTTCAGTCACTCTTAACCACTGCTATTTGTGATTCTCACAAAACATTTTCACCTGAAAATAATCCGGCAGATCAACCACGTTGGCGCAGGTCTGAAACATTCTCTTTACTACATGCTTTGTGTGCGATCACGCAACGCAACGTCACCACCCCGTCACTTTCCCTCTTTACGATTCAGGAAAAAAATTTGACCATTTTTTCTTATAAAGTTATTGTGCAACCAATACTTGGGGGGGCGGTGAGTTGACGGCTCTACAAAGTGACTTGACGAAGTGATTTGACCACTTGAGTTGACCACTGCAATACACAAGCCAAACACTATGTATAGGCAAACTACACCAACATGAGCTCGATTTCGAAGGTGGTGTGCATTCAAAACGAATAGAAAGACAAAATCATCATGCTCCGTTTTGTATTCTTCAACGTATAACATTTCACAAATCAGCAGTCACGTATGAATGTTTCACTATTCTGCCAGCTGCGAAATCGAGCTCGTGTTGGTGTAGTTTGCCTATGTGTACGCCATCACTATTTTCACAGGCACCATTGGTTTCGGCGCCATGATCTACGGCGTACGCGCTGTGCCACTGCCCTTGCATCAAGCTGATGTTTCACACGGAGATTGTGTAAACAACACACTCACATCCTATGCTGTCAATGTCACACTGGGATCCTACGATGAAACATTGTACAACAGAGTGAGAGCCCTGGACGAGTTAGTGTATATCATTTTATTTTTAAGTTTTGGTTGTTTCTTTTTGACTGGGATGAACACCAATGCCACCATAAAAAAATCATTTAATGTTTGCAAAATCAGATTGCCTTGTGGACGTGGTTTGTGGTCATGATTATGAGATACGAATCTTGTCGGCCGATTTGTGTAATAATTATTAAATTGTTAATAAAAATCCGTGTGGTAAATCGGTCGAAGAGATTCGTATCTCATAAAAACGAATCATTCTGTCTAAAACGCAACACCGTCAATAGGCACGATAACACAGACGCCCTTCGGCGGACTACTTTGTTCATCTTTTTACCAAGAAATCTTAGAAGAAACTATTGATATTTGTTTGCAGGGTGACCCCCTTCTTCGAGATATCCTATCAATACTACACATTCATTGGCGTTTTCGTATTCTGGCTGGTTTGTGCGCTTGTCAGCTGGGCCAGCAGTACGTTTCCTTTTTAATCTCTTTTTGTTTGTTTCATATTTCATGTTTATAATTTTTTCTCTTCAAAATTTCCATCTGTTACTTTCTCAGATATGCGCTTCAAGCACATCCGGCCACGCAATGAACTGCTGCACTCGTGGTTTCACGTTGCGGAAACGGAACAAAATCAGAAGTCTGTCTCTGCTCGGAATGAGAAAAACGTGCGTCTTTCGCAATGTTTCAATTTCAAATGTTTTTTCTCTCAGATACTGGTAGTACCTATGCCGTACGCCTTGCAGTGGTTCAGAAATAGGAGCGGGCGGTGCATTAGGTCATCGTCAGTTTGAACGCACCCGCTTGCCACCTAACACAATAAATGAAGCTCCTGAGTGATGGACGGACTCTTCAAATTTCATTTCAGCCCAAACCCCAAACAGCTGCCCCTGAAGCCAACAATCTACTGCTGTCAAACGTACACCAATCGATAGACAACGACGATAGTGAATGTGCTGTGATGTATACAGCAAGGAGTGGAACATCACAGAACAATGGTGATGTGGGCAACGAAGTTTGTGATGAAAATAATGATTAGTTCTTGCAAAATTCCGTGTCATTATTGACCGATATGAAACTTGTGTGTACCCATGCCAGCGCATGATTGTTCGCCCAAGCATGTGTCAAACAATTTTTCACACCTACAGTGGATCGAGTTTAGCAGCGTGACATCAAGTACCATACTGTAAATTTTTCAAACACGAAGTTACATACAGTACATAGTTGATTAAGGCAAATCTTGTCTTATCTGATCACAAAGTTTCATGCCGATCATTATATATACATATTTTGCATTATATTCCCCTTTTCACAACAACCAGACCTAGACCATGACAATTCCACGTTCAAATCTAGTGCAACGCTGCTGTTTGTACCCTGACCCGGCTAAAAATACTGTGGTCAAAGCAAGTCGCCAAGTCAAGTCGAATGACATGTATCATTCCTCGCGTTCATTTGAGGCTCATGTATTATTGCTTGTTTGACTAGTTGATTTGACCTCAGTTAGCCTCTGACCCAAGCATTTTTTGCCAATTTTAATTTTGTGTTCATTCCTGCGTATTTTGCATTGTTTTCAAAGATTCCCTACCCTTTCATAATTTCCTGTCCTTTTCGTATTGTTATATTTTTCTGTCCGGTTGATCGCTTGTATCAGTTTATTCCTGCTTTCTGAATCTGTGAAATTCTGCCCGTGGGCCAGTTTTCTTTCTGATTTCTGTTCTCAAGTACCGCACATCTCATGAGTTTTGTTAGTTTTTTTTATGGTTGATCGTTCCATTGCATTGAATAAAAATGATGAAGTGCACATGCATGGGCAGTAATACGTATACGTATGTACAATTTTGTGTTCTGAATCACACATGGCATTAACTTAAATCGCGTTTGGGGACCTAACTGAATCGAAAACCTTCAACGAAAGCAGTACCGCTTTGCTCTTCGCTGTACGGGCAAATGGGAACAACAGATACGAAAACAAGCAGAAAAATACACAAATCGCTCAACATCGGCTTTTGCACAGTATCTGAATCATGAACGAATTCAACCGAAATCTACACGCAGGCACAATGAGTGAATACCGTAATCCTGTGCTCAATCCATTCCAATTCATACTGCTCCTCCACGTGCCTGAGCGTGTTTGTGTCCGCTTCTGCACCGATGGGAAGATAGCAGTTGCGTCGCAGTACCACGGCCTGACGCGGTTGCGGTTCGCATCTGGAAATTATTTATAACTGTATTAAAAGCTATGAAGCTGGATAGCCTTACTTGATCTTTGAGAACTGATGTTTCACAGAAGGACAGGGCTTCTATTGTTAGAGGGATCTGGAAAATTATCTGCTAAATTACGCACGGTAACAACTTGTTATCAAGCCCATCGGCTAGCTTCATGCCTATCAGTCAGATTTCGGACCTATTTTGCAGTGGGCAAATTGGACTTCGGTTTATTTTACAAGGCGCAAGATGCTTATTATAACGAACCTGTCCTGTCCATTATTGCATGTCGTGCACAGGCAGCGCACGGATCGGCTGAATCGTGGCAGCGTGTGAGGGCCTAAATGTTTGAGCAGGAAATAAGAAACAGGGTGGAATTTTCGAAACGGTGTAAAGGTCAGTTGGGCGCGAAAGGTCGGTGTGAAGTTCGGTCGAAAGCTCGGTCGGCGTAGCTCGGTGTAAACTTGAAACATTGCCTGTTATTAACGTGGAATGTTTCGAGTTTACACCGAGGTCTATCACACTGAGCTGTCGACCGAGCTTTCGACCGACCTTTACACCCAACTGACCTTTACACCGTTTCGAAAATATATCACCCGTAGAGTGGTGGGCCTCTTTTTCAAAATGACCATGTATGATAACAGCTCATTTTGTGGTTGGTGCCCGATCTGTTTCTCAATGGTCTTCATTACCACTGAAGATGCAGGGCTTTCCAGATCCCGGTCACAAGGCACGGTACTGACTGTGCATGCAGACATACTGTATGTGAAACGGAAGAAAACCACAGAGATCTAGCGTAGTTTTTCTTCACTGTTCCAGCACCTTCCGTGTCCACCCAAAAATCAGAAAAAGAAACCAAACCATTATCAATCCAGTACACTTCACTGGGACAGTGCCAGGCGCGTTTCGCCACATACAAATCGTCGACAATTTGAAGATCGATTGAACGACGCCTTCGACGATGGAAACCCAATGGTGACCACGAGCGAGTGATGTCGATCTCGTTCACTATGGAAAATTTTGTGGCAGAAATTAAAAAAAGTCTGTGAATATTAGTACAATCGCTTTTCCGACTGTAAACAACAATATGAGAGCACAACCTGGGTACTATGGTAAATCTCATCCCGAAGGGCAGTTTCTACGCCTATGCACCTATAAGTGGGTCAAAACCTAGTTAGGTAAACCAAAATAGGGAACGGGCTTCACTAGCACCCATATTGCCTGTTCCAAACTTGCACAGAGATACCAAAAAGATACCATACCCCACCAACCGAAGGGAATGGGTAGTGCCAGACGCTGACAAAGTCGATAGGGCGACGAATCCTTGAGTCTCGGTGTCGGTGGCGCACAGGCACCTGGGCCAAAATGAAACCACAAAATTGTCAGAACCTGCACAAAGCAGCGCATTTTGAGTGCTTAGTGGAAAATGAGCCCGAAAATGGCGCAAGTTCCATACAATGCAAAGGCAGTTGCTCTTATTATATTGTTGTTTTGATTTATTTTCTTTTTTGCATCCAAGCGAGTGTCAATGTTTTTCAATTATTTTTCGTCAATTAGTCCTTCAGCAGGTAACCGATGACGCTCGAATTAGCGCGCGGGAGCACTCTCTACAGTCAATTATTTGCGCCTTTTGCGGTATACCTGTTTTGTGGCACCCCCCGGGTAGACCAAATCAATGAGTGGGTCCCCCATCCCAGTTGTGCGTAATTGGGGTATGCGTCTCGATAATTTTTCTGTCATACGGGACCCATTATTTGAACACCCATAATTTATAGACAAAGAAGCATAAAAAGCTGACAGCACGCCCCAAGGTGCCAATTAGACCCATTGGTATCCTATTATTATTTTTGTGTCTTGCTGTATTTACCCTGGCATTTTCTCATTTTGAGCATGATTATTGTCCAGTGAATTATTTTGGTCAGTTTTATTTGTATGGTCCAGAATATATAACGAATTTTAACGACAGAAAATAATGTCCGCAATATGGTTGGTGTAATGGGAGAAATAATGGGGTCAGAAAAACGGTGTGCGCCACCAGAAAAAGAACGACCACATATATTTGTAATTATAAAACGCAAAAAGTAAAAAATATATCAAATTTGTGAATTACCACTCGGAAGCAAAATAATATCGGTAGAAAAAAAACAGAAAAAACATAAGTCTCACACATAGGAATAGATTCAGGATGTTCAGGAATAGATTGTGGTTGCTCAAAATTCCAGATGAATATTCAAGCTACAGAAGGAGAACACAGAAAATAACGAAAATATTGGTCACTGGAGTTTACACATTTTGAACATATTGCGCACAAAAGACCACAAGATGCAAATTTGGTTCGTTGCTTCTCTTTTTATGTATAGCATCACAGCCAAAAATAACGAGCTTCTGAAAAATGTAGAAACAGAATAAATAATTCTAACGTAAAAACTGTACACACATTATTGCTTCGACGAACAGATGAATAAGTTGGTCCCGTTGCCCAAATTTTAGAATAAAAAAGCAAAATATAAATACCACCAAAAATATTTGCAGAGAATGGCAAGAAAACTGCTGCAAAAGTAATAATGCAAATTTTGATTAAAAACCGTGTTGTGTTTTTGTTTCGATAAGTAGTCAAATGAGTATAGTTACAGGCACTCATGGCAAGGTTACAAGTGTGACGCATAGCTGATCTTCGATTGCGTGTTGTAAGAGTAAAGTAACATGATAAGAACAATAAGAACTATAAAACAAACATGACTAGATGTCAAACACTAGAATATTTCACAAAAAATAGCTGAAACCAAAAACCTTTGCTCTGTATTGCTCTTTCCAAGCCGTTCTATCAACTGAACACAGACACAAGAACACGCACAAATTACGATATCCTGACTGAGAGTCTCACAACTACTAGAAAAATACAAAACAGAAAAATTTCAGGAAAAAATAAAATGCTCAAATTTTCACAATCTGTGCGCAGTCCTCCGGCTGAAGCGGTTGGGTGTTTGTTGAAGCGACAATGACAGGTACCATTGGCTCCAGCTGTTGGAAGAGAGCGTTGTTGTGGTCTTGAGAACCACCTTCAGGCGCCTGGGGCCCGGATGCGTCAACCTCCTGGTGCTTAGGAGGTTGTTCGGAGGACTGGTCCTGCCACGGATGTACATGCTTGTCAACGGACGCGGCTGTTGTCGTGGGCATGGTGCTGTTTGCAATGGTGGTTGCCGGCGTAATTGTTGGCATATTGCTCGCCGGTGGTTGTTGGAGGTTTTCAAAAACGCGAGCCAGATAGTTTTGGCAGCCTGGAACTGGTAGATTTGAGCTTGTGGTAAAACGCAAACATACAGTAAATGACATAATTTACGTATTATGTCATACAGTCTTGGAAGCCAGCCAAAAGTTGTCAGCAATGAAACCGTTGGATAGCCCTGCTTGTGGTCATGCGCAGGGTTGCATTAAAAAAATTTTTATGATCGAACTTTTAAAAAAAACTTTTCAAAATTAAAAAAAAACACTTTTTTTATTCCGGACCCCAAAAAAGGAAAAAAAACGCGGAAAAAAAAAAAAAGCCAAAAAAAAAAAAAAAAAAAAAAAAAAAAAGAAAAAAAAAAAAAAAAAAAAAAAAGAAATAAAAACCCCCCCCCCCCCACCCACCCCCCCCCCAACCCCCCACCAACCCCACCCACCCCCGTTGGATAGCCCTGCTTGTGAAAAAAAACATGCATATACATATGTAACTTAGGCCTGGGCCAAAGCCTAAGAATGCCTGGGAATTATAGGAATGCCGAGCAAAGTCCCAATAATCTTATCTTGGGTCTCACCATTCTGAGGCGACAGCAGACTCGCACTGGTCACCTGTGCGCCCCACCATTCGGGGGTCGGAATTCGCAGCTCCAGCCCACCGGATCCGTCCGTTTCTTCGCTCGTTGAAGGACTTAGACCAACGGAGGAAGCCTGGAACGAACAATGGTTGTTTTTGCGCATGTTTTTCAAGGTTATATACTTTCTGTGATCACCTGCTGTAATCACCCTAGTTATGAATGAAACAATGATAAAAACATCATATTGTAAACATATAGCAACACGCACTGGCGCAAAATGTTCCAAAAGCACATATTCAAACAGGCGATGGGTTGACATGACACCCATGTGTATACAGAAATGTAACAAAATCGAGGTGGGTGTCCGAAAACTTGGGGATCGGATCAGATCAGCCTTGGTCTCATGACCTTTTGCATGTGGACGGAAAGCGCTTCGCTGATGCTCCCAATTAAGTTAATGTCACCACTAATTTTGCTCGTAAGCAATATCCGGGAACAGCTTTTACCCCTGTGAAATTAATCAAAAAATTACGTTCCGAGGCAAGTCCGGTTACCAAGCAAGCTTGCACGGGCCAAAGACGAAAACACTAAAACCGAATTTTATTTCGGCCAAGATTTCAAACCGATTACTTATTTCGGCCAATCCCACACTTACAGCACTGGTCTGCGAATTGCCGCCAATCCCGTGTGCCTGCTGATGCGTTGCCTGTGTGTGCAAGGCGACTGACGCACCCGGACTCAATTGCAGCGGTAGCGACACCCCAACGATATGGTTATTGGGTCCGACCGGGTTGTGATGGTAGTCGTACGCCTCCCAGTTATATTCGACTTTGACGCGGTCGGTGGTGGAGGGCGAGAGTAGGTCGGACGTCTGGTAGATCGGGGGACCTGCTATTTGGAGAAATGTTGTCCTTTGCGTCTGCAGTGACCGGATGCGGTCAATTTGCATTTTAAATTGGCACAACAGTGAAGCTTGGATGACCCTGCGTAGGTACAATAAGCATAAATCTCTTACTTAAGGTATGGTTATGAAGAACCATGTATGTAATGGTGTCAAAATGGGGAGTATAGTAATTCACTTGGCTGATTTGCACGTGGGTTAACTGCTAATTGCCACAAACAGGTAAAGTTGGGATAGTTTGTCTGAGTGGTTCAACGAAATAGTGACATCACAGTCAATAGCACTATATGGGCATGATAGCAAAAATTCTTTGTAATAACGTGGTGCGTAATCGATATCGAAATACCCTGATCGATGATGTTTCGCCATGAATCAACAACAAGTCAATTCAAGTTCAATATTTCTAAGCCACATGCCAAAATCACAAAAAACAGTAAGTTACAAGCACCAGTGCAATTCCATACCTTGACAAGGCAGCAAGTCATTCTGTGCTACATAAGTGGTGCCGGGCACCGTGTTTGTGCCACCACGTTTCAACGGTGTGTTTCCATTTTGATGCATCAGATTCGCGCGTTCCAGATACGTTCTAACGGCCGGATTGACCTGAGGCCTGATGACCACCGCTTTACCGTTTTTCTGTTTGTTGCAATCCTCGTTGGCAAAGTTGCGCCGTCGGATGCAGTAGGGGTCTTTGCTGGAAAGGAACGAGAGTAAAAGTCGTGTGATTGGTTTTGTGTGTGAAAGGGCTTATTTTCTTTTCAGGGACAAAGGGTGAGGTGGGACAGGTGCCGAAACTGTTGTAATTGATGACTGTCAGCCAACTGACGTTTATAAATCGCTGCGAGCATAAAGGACTGGAACTGGTAACTTACAAGACATTCAACCCTAGTATCCGAAAGGCTTCGCTGTTATGAAATCTTGTGGCTGTGGAGCTTTGTGTTATCATGCCCACTAATGAATGATTTTGAACAGATGGGGCTCATGGTGAAATTCACGTTACCACCCAAGCAATACGGTTACCATATCGGCTATGTAAACAAATCCGATTCCCATAAAAATGTCCAATGTTCCACCAACTTAGTGATATCGAGTCTCCAATACGAGCCCTTCCCCTTGTCCTTCGGGTCGCGTGGCACTTTGATGAACTGTTTGTTGAGCGATAGATTATGGCGGACGGAATTCTGAGCAAAAATTTTTTGAGCTTCCTTGAAGATTCAGGGTGAAATTCAATCAAAAATTCTAAGAGCGACCAACCTGCCAGGAGTTGTCTCCCTGTCTGAAGAAGGCGAAATGATCCCGTATCCAATCGTAAATGTCCGTCAAAACGACTTTCTCACCCTCGCCATGTGCCTTCATCGCCAATGTGATCAGTTGCGCATAGCTGCAAATTTGGCGGAAGTGTTCGTGTTAGGTTGTTTGGCAGATGAAATATGCTTGCTAAATTCATAATTCTAATTTGCGTTTTGGTTTTATATGTATATCCAAAGGTTAGTGCCATGGACAGGGTTGGATTAAAAATTTTTTTTATTATCGAACTTTTTTGTTTAAAAAAACTTTTTAAAATTTTTTTTAAAAATCACTTTTTTTATTCCGGACCCCCAAAAAATTGGTTTCTTGAAGAATGAAATTTCTGAAATCATGTTAGTATAAGGTATGTTTTGAGGGACACTAAAGAGAACTTTTCCACCGACTTGCATGTTTACGTCGATCACCTGCGATCTATCCCCTTGGTCATAACTTTGAGAAATTCGACGATAACTGTGGGTATACATACTGTATATGACAACGGGAAGACCAACCTTCTGTTTGTGAATTTGGGGATAGATTTGAAGAGAGATAAAGACTCACACCATACTCACTTTATGTCACAAGAGCAACAAATAGCTAATCCGCACAACTGCAAACAGGCGAGCAACGTGGAGTCTGTCGATAGCTTACGGCACGCTCAAAAACTGTACAGTATACGATATGGGGTATCCTATTATACATGCAGCTGTTGTTGGGATGTCTGTATGAGTCCATCACAACACCAATTCAAACTGAAATATGAGCGCCGCAGGCAATTTTTTGAGGATCATGGGCAATAAAACACATGAAAATATGCCTTTTTACCTTAAAAAAAGTCACAAAATAACGAAAAAAAGTGAAAAAATAATAAAAAAAGCGGACTTACTTTTTAAAATTTTAAAATAAAAAAAGTGGCCAACTTTTTTAAAAAAAAATTTTTTTTACAAAAAAAAATTTTTACTTTTTTTTAAGCCAACCCTGGCCATGGAGCATCAATCATCACTGCATGCGGAAAACGCAGCCCAATGAATTGTGTCGTTGTGTCCTTTTGGTTGCCCGTTTCGACAACTGCTTTCGCAGACAGGCGGTGTATCAGGTCATCGTCAGGGAAATCCGGAACTTATCCCATCTGTGGTGCATTCGCACAGACGTTGTCCTGATGCAACGCCCATCTGAGTAAAAACAAAACGAAACGGGTAATCAAAATATTTTTAATATAATAATATTAATAATAATATAATATAATAATATTTTTATGCGTAATATTTTCACCTGTGCGGAGGTTTGATGAATTCAATCGAGTAATCAATTTGTCGTTTTCTGCGTTGTTTCGGACTGAGACCAGGACTTGGCGGGGTCTGAGGCGGTGTCGGAGGGTCGTCCTGCGCGCCCTCATCTGACGTCACTGGCAGGGTGGCCTGTGCGCTCATTAACCTGAAAAATCAGGGAATGAATTATTTCGCATTAAACGTGGATGCAGCGCTATGTTTCTGAACACACGTTCGAATCACAAAACACTGATGTTACACTCGCAAACGACCTGACAGTGCCTTTCAAAGTCAAATAATCCAAAGCAGATCGTGTTCGGTTGATCTCAAAATTTGAATTTAAAGCCAGTAACGAAAACATCGACAATGTTTTATTTTCATCTATTTCTATCTCATTCAAACACTTTGTAAAAAATATTTGCATAAAACCCCGTTTCCAAAATGTTAAAATTGGGATTAAAAATAACCCACCATCCAATGTTCGTGAGCGTGTCATCTTCTGGCGCCCCATTTTGTGCTGGTAGCCCATTGACTAGTACCATATCCAGCATACTGTAGGTTACGGCTGGTTTGAAAACCAATTTTACATTGTTGAGAATTTTTGCAATATTTAAACGATTGAATTTTTTGTTTTGTTTACTGTTTATTTTGCTGGAATGGCTAAAATTAGAACGCAAACAAAAAGAATATTGTGAAATAATATTAAAAAATTATAATTGTAAACATACGCTCTGGGCTTGACTATGTATCTCATGACCTGTTTACGCAAGGGCTAATATCAGCAAGCAACAATTCACGCACAAATAGCGCGCGCCACTGGTAAAAACATCAATCGTAACTGAGCATGCACTCACTGGTTCAGGTAGATACTCAACAGAGGGTACTGCGGTGTACGTAAAGCATGTAAAGCACCACTTGCTGCGGACTATGAGTCAATTTTAGAATGACAACACAAAGGCTATAATGTGCAGTCGATTTGGAATCTGTTGCGAAAAATTCTGGTTCATTAATGTTGCCATCATGCCCATAAGTGTGCTGGGATGGATACTTTGAGACGAGGTGTACATAATATGCCGGGGTCACATAGAAATAGAAATCCAGGAATATAATATAAATATTTTCGCAAATATAGAATTTCTGACAATTTGCGACTTTATGACCGAAACCAAAAATATTCGCAAGCAATACCAGGCCGACCATACGTCAGTGTGCACCATATATGCACATGCACGCATGCATGGTAGCACACGTCAACAAGCTAGCGGTGCCTAGCAACGGCGCAAGCCAGGGCCAGGGATCAATGCTTCAAGGTTGAGTGTAAGCGGGCAAAAAAGCGAGGGAAAATACTGTGTGCAGGAAACGGCAGTTTCTAACATTTTCAATTTTTTGACCAAATGAGGAAAAAATGAAATAATTTCTGTTGCTCTTCTGAACACATGCTGTTTATCCTTTTTTTGTCTGCCCCATGTAGATAATTCACTAGTGGCTTATTAGCTACTGCTGTACCTAAACGCATGGTATACGTACCTTGCTGTACATTGCTGGCTGTCTCTGACACATATACACATGTAGGTACCTGGGACCTCAATTCCTATTTGGCAGGGTTGCTAGTTACTGTTTGCAGTATACATGCACCCATAGTAGTAAATCGTAGTCATGGAGTAGCGGGCATAAAAACAGACACACATGCGCACTCAAAGTTTGGTGGCCAACACAGTAACAACATCCATAACGGTGAAATGATCAAAAAGCCCATACGGGATGAAAATCAACATATGGGAGCCATAGGTAGGTACAATTCAGGTCATACTGGACAAACAATAAAATGCGTCAGGACAGAAGGGGCTTAGTCAATAGACATACGTAGTGTACTTGGCTGTTGCTTCCAAAATATAAGCAATAGCCCTATGGGGGACACCATGAGGCTAAACGGGCGCGTGCATAAATGCAGTCAAGCATGCACCTGTACATGCATACATGCATGCATGCATGCGGCACGCGTGCGCCATGTCCCGCACCTGTCTTTTTGACGCCAAATTATCGCGATAATAATAACGTGCAAATCTGGGCCTCCCGGAAAATGCTTGTGTGTGTGTGTATGTGTGTGATTTTCGGATTTTCGGAGCTTCGTTGAAATGTAATTTTCGGTAGCCAAAGTGCTTGCTATCTTGTTTTCAGGTCCGTTTTTAATTTAGGCGTTCTGAACTCAGAACTCCCATGCCCCGATTAGAGCATACCCGCGATTACACGAGCATATTAGCCACACATGGAGGGTGTACATTAGCATGCACTTATTACGAAACATGCATACCCAGCTATGCATATGTGTGTGTACATGTGCTTGTTATTTGTGAATCATGATGGCATAAGCCGAAAGGTAATGAGAGGCTGCCGTGAAATATGGTCCCTTTGATATGTGCACAAGCCGGGGTTTGAGAAGCGAAAAACGCAGAGCAATTTTCTGGTTTTCTTGTCAAGAAAAAATCACGAATTTGTGTTGGGGGTTGAAAGGTCACCTGCTGTGCGAATAAATTACCGTTTATCGTGTAACAAGACAAAGATGAGATGTTTGACGCATGACACAAATTTTGCTTGTCGGCCATAGCACGGTAAATTTCGGTCAACTCCCACAACAAACTCGTTTCCAGCTTTTTTTGCTCCAATAAATCGATAACCTTCTTGAAAACGCATTCGAAACCAGCCTTCGTGCGTAATTCGTCGGGCGTTTTTTTGGGCTGCTTTATTTCTAAATAGGTAATTAACCTGACTTGACACCGTTTTTTTCCATTTGTGATGCTGACTTTTCACAACAACATAGTTTCAACCAACCAAAAATATCATGAGTCATTCACACACCTAGACGAGCGAGACTTTCACTTTATTGCTTTTATGTGAAAGCATTCAGCATCTCGCACGACAACAAATATGTTTTGGTTGTTAGGCCCGAATTCTCGACAGTGCGACGCCGTCTGCGTCCCCAAATACGACGCCAACTTCCAGCTGGCTGACCTCAAGTTGTTGCGCGAACAGCGCTCACATTTTGTGAACAAATGGGAATTTACGCACCGGGGTGGAGAGCGTCAGATATATCAAATACACTGCTGCTCGTTCGAGAGTTCTAGCCCATCGATTTTTGAAACATCACCTGTTTATGTTTTTAACCAGATAGCCCTTGTCCAAATCAGGTTCACTCATGAACCAAATAACAATAGCAAAATGAACATCCCATTGAAATGGGAATAGCAAAAAAATTAGTGTCTGTAATCTTGGTCGCAGTGCACTATTTTGATTTAATGTCGCACCAGAACGTGTTGAAAGAACTCACAAATAAACTAATCAACATAACGCAGTATGGAACAACGCCCCCACGAAAACCACATGTGGTGTGCATTAAACATGTTGTTTCTTCATGATGACGAAATTAAATTACAAAAACCAACTTCTAAATGTCATTTTATTTCGCGCCAGTTTGCGTTTGCAAATGCACGTTTTCTAACTTGGTGTCGTGCGTGACTTCCTTACAAAACGCAAGCATGTTTAATAATGTTGCTTGTCTTCATGACAAAATGTTTGTGATATTGACTTTTCTTGTTGCATAACTTTGGTTAAATATTTTTGCCTATTGCGTGTTCATATTTTAGGCAGGGGACACTATCCCTTCATGAAGACTTCCATTTTTTTCTTTGCAGGTGAAAATTTATGAAACATTTGCACCTCAAGTTTAATCATGATCAGTTTAACTGCCAACTTTCTGCCTGCTTTTCTCGTCATTGCCTGCTGTGAAGTACAATTGATCTTGGTGAGAGTCTTTGTTTTATTTTCATAGTGCTTTGAAAAAATACGTTTTCATTTTCTCTCCCGAATATATGTATGTAGGCGCTGCGTGGGGATGAAACTACACTATCAGCGTCGGATTTTCGAAATGCAAAGAATCTACCCCGCGACACTGTGCGCAGCGCAAACGGCATGTATGACAAGGATAAATTTGAAGGTTTGAATTTCTTTGAAGTGATTTTTTAAATCTCACTCCATGCTAAAACCTTAACCGTTGCAGGCGACATCGCAAACCCGGGTCTCAACGCGCACACTGTTGGACGATTTTTGAGCGGTGGATATGTACTACCTGACACAGGTTTGGGTTGAGGAACAAATAACAACAACAACAATTGATTTTTTTAACAAATTATTCAAATACCCTGATTTTTCAAGGCGAAGATTCACAAGATGGCATGCAGCGCAACGCCATACGCAGTGAGCACAAATTGTGGCCAAATGGTCGTATCCCATATACGATATCCACGTCGTATTCGAGCAGAGAGTGAGAATTTGAAAAATATTTTCTCTTTCGATAAATTAATGTCAGCAAATTTGGTGATCGAATTGGGATTCAGTCACGCACGGGTTTTATATATTTCTAACTGAAGGGCATCAAGTGACGGCACTGATTTTGACCAGCGTAAAAGTTGCTGTTTGTGACATCACCTGTATCCGGGAACAATTTTACGCTGGTCAAAATCATGTGTGTAATGGCCCAAACACACAAAAATCATGTCACCGACACTTTGCAACACCGACTTTTCTCTTCCAATGTATTTTTCAATATTTCTTTTTCTTTTTCAGTCGTGCCGTGATAGCGGGTGCCATGGAACGATACCATGAACGGACGTGTATCAAATTTGAGCCGAAACAATCCTCCGATGATACTTATATTCACATATTCCCGGGTCAGGGCTGTTATTCGCTGGTTGGCCGCACCGGGTCCCTGGGGTTTGGCTCGATTTTCGGACTGAGTCTTGGCGGAGGTCGGTTGGACTTGGAGAATAGTTTAATTCGTTTTTGGTTTCTTGTTGATTTTTGTGTTCAGTTGGGGATGAAAAAGGTTTTTGGAACATGCACAGTTAGAGTATTTTCACCATTTGGATTTTGTCACTGAATATTTGGGTGTCAAAGGCTGAAATAATTCCATGCGTAAATCGGTCACAGCCTACAAATCCCACCGGAGCAAACAGGACAAAAGGTACATACATGGGGCTTGAAAGGATAGGAAGGGATTAGGAACATTCCTGGATGCTACCGGCTTTTGTGAGGAAATGTTTCGCTGCGACCATAAGTTCTCGTGAAGAAGTTCGACAAAACGATTGTAAATACGCTCCCGCCACCAAATAGAGAAGATAAGAAAACAATCATAATTCGAATTAAAAAAATTTGTTGAATTTTATGGTCCTTTGCACAAGCAATGGGTAGCTGCAGCAACTGCCAAAGGTACACCGCCTTGTTACAAACTTTTGTGGTGAAATGCGGGTAGGTTTTTAAAGCTCATTTTTCATTGGGCAATTCAATCACAAGACAGGGCGGCCCTCAATCACTTACCGTAGTTTCTATATGGAGGGCTCTATTCGGAAAAGGTGGAAAATTGACATTTTTATAGAAACTTATGCTCAAATGGAGCCCTCGGAGCTCTATTTGGAAACGTATCCACAGAAAGGTTTCTGAAATTTCTTGAACACCGATTGCTAAACATCACAGAATGTGATCACAGCCGCTTTACATGCATTGTAATGCACGTTTTCATAAAAAATTTGGACAGTTTCGTTTAGAAATCTCAAAAAAGGGACGCAATCACTTCTGCTGGTTAAAAGCAATGATCACAGGTTGATTTTTTGAAAAACTTTTCATACCAAACAGAGCCCACGAGGGCTCTATGTATATTCGGAAACGTTTCCGCATAAAGCCCACGGAGGCGCTATTCGGGGGGGGGCTCTACATGGAAAACTACGGTACTGCCCAATTTGACCCATATCTTCATTGTGCACGCAGGTGGTCGCCAGGAGATGTCCCTGGGTCACGGTTGCGTGCACGAAGGTATCGCCATTCACGAACTAATGCACGTGGTCGGTTTCTTTCATGAACAATCCCGGACGGACAGAGATCAATACATCGACATTCTCTGGAATAATATTCAATTTGGCGCCGCTGGTGCGTTTGAGAGTTTTTTGAGCAAAGGCTGAAACAGCAGCCAGCCTGTGTTTTGTGCAGCTCAATGCACACACGCAAACCGACTGGTTGATGTTTCACGGAGACTTTAATTGTCATTCTTCTGCTGAATTGACAGCAAGACAAAACCAAGAGCCCCTTTGTTTCTGCATGTTTTTAACAACATAACTTATAGCAGTATTATTCTTTCTTCAGGTCAATTCGAAAAACTTGGCACTGACCGAATTCAGATGCTTGGGACCACTTATGATTATGGTAAATCTTCGTGTTTGTTATTTGTTTTGGTTAATGTCAAGCTGAAACATCTTTCATCAGAAATATGATGATTTTCAATTTTTCTAAATTCTCAAAATTCGTAGGTTCCATCATGCACTACCACGCGACGGCGTTTTCGAAAAACGGTCAGCCCACAATCCGACCCAAACAGTCTGGAGCGGCAATCGGTAATCGCGCTGGTTTCAGTGCAACGGATGTGGAGAAGATCAATAAACTCTACAAATGCAATGGACAAGTCACCGGCGCAGGTTGCCTGGCCCTTTTTGTATTTTTTGCACCTAGTTTCAATTCAAGCATCCGGTTTCTCCGACGATGGATGCGCGGTGCCCGGCTTCATCGGTGCGAGCACTGTGTAAACACTGATTTCAGCGATCAGTCTTATATCTTACAGGCTCGGGGGGTGGCGGAAACGGTGGCGGTGGGGGTGGCAACGGTGGTGGAAACACGATCTTCCCACCGACTCCCCGTCCCGTGATCACGTTCCCACCCGTTCCCACCACAAACCGACCGTTCCCCGGTGGCGGTGGTGGCGGCGGGGGAGGCAGTGGCGGAAACTGCAGGGATCACTTCTCATGCGCGGTTCGTTTGTTTTTTTTTAAACTTTGAGAAGTATATTTTAGTTTGGAAACGCTTTTTTATGAACCTCATTCGATTATTTGCAGATGAATGGCTTCTTCCCAATTTGTCAGTCCCCAATGCGGTCCATGTGCCCCAAGACCTGCAATCTGTGCCCGAAACCAGGTACCGTTTATATCACATTCGGGCTCACAACTTTTAAGGCCTAAATTTCGTTGAGATGTTACTCTCACTTTTTTATCTGAAATTTTCGGGCTTAACGCAGAATGCGAGATCAGTTAGGGATGAACATTTTTCGTCCGGGCGCACTTAAAAATAGGGGGATCTTCCTGACCCTCTCAGGCCTAACAATTTCCAGGCCTAAAACCCCACACGAAGCCTAACTTGCAGTGACCAATCCGCCAACCGTCAGCAATTGTCGTGACCAATGGTCTGATGTTTGTCCCTTGATCGTGCCGGTGACTGGCTGTGACTCTGGAGTGGAACAGTTCTGCCCGCGCTCATGTGGACAGTGTGAGGGCACCGGAGGAAGGGGCGGAGGGTTAGATTTTTTTTATTGGATTTGTTGTTGAGCGGTTGACACACGGGCAGAATTGAGAAAAGCTCCGATTTCTGCCCTATAATGTTTGTCAACTGAGTGAGTCAATCACCCATACTTGAGCTAAAAAGGACCTTGATTCATATCATTTGATGTGAATTGAATAGCCGGTGCTTGCGGTGTTTTTGTGCATCACGAGCAGCGATGTTGTTTTGTTGTGATGTTGACTATAATCTTTTTACGCTTGGTTCTGATGCTTTGCAACATTGATGATGGTCTGGTGTTCCACACCCAGTTCCTAACAGCAATAAAACCGACCCATAACTCTGAACCCAGCGGAACTTTCGAAATGGTGTAAACAATAGTTGTGTGTAAAGTTCGGTATAAGCTTTCTGTCAACAACACCAAATCTTTTTACACCGAGCTTCGACCCACTTTTACACCTATGCACCTTTACACCCAACTCTTGTTTCGAAAATTCCACCCGATTACACTCGCCTTCACTTATTCCAGACTCGGTGGTCTATTCTCGGGTTTCCGATCCAGAAACCGCCACGGAGGTTTCAATGATCAGTTGGTGGATCCGGAGCGAAATGATGGCGGTTAGTCAACAAGAACATAAATGGAGAAACAATTTCAGATATTTTACGAATATTGCAATTCAAACCAAGATACAAAAATTCCTGCCCAGGTTCCACAAGACATTCCGGCTGCTCTGATGTTTGGGATTCAAGAACGTGCAACCTGGCCAAAGGCACCATCGGATGCCTCGAGCCAGTCATGCAACGGCATTGTGCACTCATGTGTGGACGGTGCACTATTGGGGGTGAGTGGTGGCGGTTTCTCCTCTCACACCGAAGATGACCTGGAGCACCACCTGTCTGTGGGAACAGAGTCATAAACGGTCAGGTCGCATGTAGGTATGGTACCTCAAAGATTAGGTTTAGGCTTATCAATGACGGTGTCCTGATGCGATGATAAGCTTTTGGCTTGAGCAGTTCAAATAGAAAAAAATTCCCCCCGCCCACGAACCACCCCCCAAAAAAAACGGGGGGAAAAAAACCCCCAAAAAAACCAAAAACAAAAAAAAAAAAAACACAAAACCCCCCCCCCCCCCCCCCCCCCCCCCCCCGGGCCCCCCCCCCCCCCCCCCCCCCCCCCCCCGTCATAGTGCTGTTCTGATTGGCATTTGATAACCAAAATAACATTGAACATTTTAATATATTTTCAGGTTCAAGTTCCGGTTCCGGTTCCAGTAGCAGTGGTGGCGGTTCGAGTACCACAAGTGGTTCCGGTTCCACAAATGAACACGGCGGTGACAATAATGTGCCTTGGTCACGATGGCCGGGCAGGTCTCGTGGAGGATAAAAGTAAAGAAATTTATTTGCTCCAGGATTGTACAGGGTGCCAAAGGTGCTTGCATAAGACAGGTGATGTTTCAAAATTGGTTTGTTGTCTGTTTTCGGGTCTGAGATCTCCGTTGGTTTATTTGTTTTGATTTATGTTTTACACTTTTACTGTCTTCCGTACAATTAATGCGCGGATCTTGTGTGATTGTATGCCTTGTGGTAATGTTGCTATAAAAGTTGTTATTTTGTTACCGAGAACGAAAATTCTACTTTCATTCAATCAAACACACAATCATAATTTGAAGCCAATGTGGCACAATATGCAGATCACCGTGTGTGAATAACAAATCAACAATATGCAGCGAATTCAAAAAAGATCCAGCTAAACTGCAAGTATTTGACCAAAAAATCAAGAAAACGCAGCAGGAAAGAAAATAGGAATATTTAATTGCCGGCCGTCTTAATTTACGAGAGAGAAAAAGAGCCGTTGGAGCAAAGCGACGTAACCGATAGATGTCTGATGCCGCACAAATGGTATGCCATTTTATCAGCTGTACAACAGCAAATTTTAATATTTTACTGAAAAATCAGCACAAATGAAACATCAACAAACGAATCTGACCAGAGATTAGACGTGGTAATAACGAAATGCACATAAATTTCGAAATGCACGTTGCGGGCTCTTTTTTTAGAAAGAACTGGTAGCATACAAGAAAGCAGTTGTTCGAGTCAGGTAAACTCAAGCGGGTCATGTCACCATGAGATCTAGAAGTAAATATTTTCCCAGCTTTGGGATAGTTTTTGCCTCATTTTGCCTCATTGTAAAAAAATCATCATTCATTTTTATCCCGAAAGCGAAAAGTTAGCAATGAAAGAAAAAAGAAAAAAGTGCCAGAAGTTTACATTTTTGTGTACTGATAACACAGAAATGAACAAAGGGTTAGAAAGAAAAAAATCCCGTTTCTGCCGTAAAATTCGGATGCAAGCATCGTCAGTGTCTATATTATAGGCACGGTGAAACATTAATATTATCCACGCCGACCGCAACGTATTCATTCGAAGCACCGTCATGCTCTGCGACGATGAAAAACTGAAAGGAAGAGAAAATAGTATGGTAACGACAAGGCGTCCCGCACAAACAAGCGCACCACAAACACACACACACAAAATGTTTACTGGTGCCGACAGACCTACCCACTGCACAACCGGCACATTGCGATGATTAAAATGAAATAGAGTCAACATGAACCACACGTGCACAGTAGCACAGACAAAAATCAACAGAAAGTTAGCATTTTTTTCAGATTCGCGATGCTTTTTAATGAAGGCTTGCCCTGATGTCCGGTCTGGTCGTCTCTGAAGCGAGACCGTCATCAACCGACCCGCTAGACCATCATACACAGTATCAGACAGAGTCTTTCGAAAAAATTTCCAAAATTTTTTTTTAAAATTACCTTTGTGAATCCGGGTATCATCAACAAGCGGACCGAATTCCATCTCCTAAGATTCCTCTGATCGACGTGTTTCAGTACATCCCGGCAGCGACGCAATGTGCTCAGATAGCGACGACCTTCGACTGGTTCGTCTAGAGCGCTGTCGAAACAGACCTGAAATAATATTCCGTTTTTTTGATATTTTAATTAGTTTATTCAATAATTCCTGAAAATGGCGTTGCCACATACATGGTGCGGCAGCACCAGGAAGGAGGTTTGCTTGTATGCCATCCTGATTTTTCACAGACACAGGCGATTGTCACTTCAGAACGAATGTAAAGCAACTGACCATGTATATAAGCCCACTGCAATCCACCAAACAGATGTTCTAAATGTTTGCGTTGGTTGTTATCATGCCCATTGACGCTTTCCTCAAAACTCCGTGACGACAAAACTTTAACGAAATTGTTCCCCACCTTGACCGCCGTGCTGAGCCCAGCCGAATACAGATGAAACCTGAGATAGCTGATTCGGCCAAGATGGAATGAGGGTGACTCAATGACAGCCACTGAATACGCGCTGTTGCGTTTGAGCAGGGCACCGAGGTAGTAGCCGGTGTTGGAATCTGGGTGCAAAGCATAGAGGTGATGTCACGGTTGCTTGCAGTGTTTTTACTTGCTTGCGCCCACCTGCCGACTTTAAAT
>JASAMV010004498.1:0-16284 GCA_030248065.1 Rhynchonema sp. JSB1_4
TGATCAGAAAAGGACACCTGATTGTGTCACTGAATGTAAAGCTATTGTGGCCACTGATGGACATGATTGATATCACAGTATTCACTGGATTTCTGTGTAATTTGGGCATAAATATCTACGATACGTCGAATAATCTTACGGACGTGCCCGGGTGTACCAGGTCGTCGTCGGTGCGAATGCACCAGTTGATGCCATTAACTGGTGCCCCCATCCCGTTCAGCCGTCTGCAAGCACGTCAGTTCGCGCGTGCGCTCGCGGGCGATCTCGATGATCAACCCGGTGCTGTCACGTCTGCACACGCCTCAGTCGATGTCACGCACGCGCATATCGGTCGAGTCGGCGGGTGGCCAGGCCAACTGCCACGCCAACACACCCACGCATCAATATCTGTTGCCGCACATCGAGACACAGCTGTACGACAGTCCGAATCACACCAGTGCCGCGAGTACACCGCCCGTCAGCGTGCATCGACTCACGACGACCACGCCGACCGGACTCGGCAGCAACAGGTGATGTTCGTTATGTACGGTCTGTGAAACATCATCGAGCTGATCAACAATTACATACCACCTAACTAATGTCGCGTGGGAAACTCATGTGAATGGGCTCCAAGTGCGCTAAGCATGGGTACCGGAGGCTAAGGACACTCGAATCCGAATATGGATTTTTTCGGGAATGGCATTTGGGTCCAAAGAATATCAGGGTCCAGCTTCTGGACCAGTGTAAAGTCTTAAGCCCAAAATGCTCTGACACCCCAGGTGTATGTGTCATAATGATTGTGCATTTCACTGCATAACATCCCACTACTGACCATAATGAACCTGAACATTATCTTTGCCACAAGACTCGCTCGCAGCGAAACTTGAGTTTGATGTTTCAGATATCGTACTAAAAAACAGGACAGTCGCGTCACGTTCGACACGAACGACATGAGTGCCATTCAACTGCACAATTGTGTCTTGACAACAAACAACAATGAAACATCAGCTGTCGCCGGCAGCACAGACTGCTGGACAGAGACCGAAATCGTCGCGACCGGTGAGGAGGTGTTTTTATGACACACAAGACGCACTCAAACGTGTTCGAGCCATATCGTTATTCTTATTATTTACCCTGCTGCTGGTGTGGAACACGACCACTTGTGACGCCGCTGTGAAGCTGACTCTGTCCGTCTGTTCATGCATGCGCATTTGGTTGCATTGTATATTTGATGGTACTTTTATTTCATCTATATTTTACTTTTTATTTCTAGTATCTAATGTATACGTATTTTGCGTACCTGTGTTGAGCTCCAATAAAATTTGTCTTCCAAATGCAGCACGTGGTGATTTGTGTACGCGCACAGGGTACATGATTCTTCAGCAAATAAAAAACCGAATCGAAAAATGATAAGTCAAACAACAAACACTGACGAGAACAATCGGTTTGGCTGGCATAAAGCACAAAGTTCTTCGCAAAGGCGTTAGGATGGTTGCATGACAACACGAGCAGCAGCGGTCCAAAAAGCACCAGCCATTGTTGGTTTCCTTGCAATCAATCCTGAACATTTGGTGCTCACAGAACTTTCTTGAAGCAAAAAACCGCTGTTATGGCTCCTGTACTTTTTCCACTGCCACTGTGACATGATGCCAGGCAATCTCACCACAAAAAGTAGAGCTGCTGTAGCTGTAAAGTTGTAACAGAAACTTTATGTACATTATGAAACGCATGCGTGCCAGAGGTGGGAATCGGGCCGGCCCGGCCCGCCCCGACGTTCGGGCCGGGCCGGGCCGGCTTTTCGGAATGTCGGGCCGGGCCGGGCCGGGATCGTCGGCCCGAAAAGGCCCGACATCATCGAATTTCAATAAAAAATCGTGATTTTTTAGGCTAAATTGGCCAAAATTTCTCGCGATTCCGCAATTTAGTACCGACTTCCATGATTATCAGGTAGGTATTTCTAAACCAAAAACAGTAATTTTTGCACCAAAAAATTGCTTCAAAATATCATCAGAAAAAGTCGGGCCGAAAAAATCGGGCCGGGCCGGGCCGACCCCCGGACCTCGTCGGGCCGGGCCGGGCCGAGGTAACCCGGCCCGATTCCCACCTCTGATGCGTGCAGCGTTTAGTCGACTTGTATGTAATAGTTGATGCTGCGCGTTCGCACAATCCATTTGCGACACAAGTGCACCATAATAACGGTGAGAATGATGGCGACCAGATTGAGTGCGAAGAACAGCCAGAGATCGACCCACGTTGTGTAGTTGGTTGAAGGTTGGACAACGACCACGTAGAATACTTGACGTGCCAGTATCCATAGAAGTAGCACAATCTGTGGTATGGTATATATTGCAATCGCGTCAGGCGTCACGGGCAGAACAGCGGGTGTCAAAATACTGGGGCCCAAAACGGGACCCCGCTATTTTGGTTCCCGCTGTTTTGGCGCCTGCTGTTTTCGCACCCGCTATTGTGTTCGTACCCGTGGCAATCATGTTCATTTAAGAGCAGACTTTTTTCTAAAGCATGTTGGCTGATCCATGAAGTACAAATGTAGACGTACTGGCGGTCTCGCCACAACCAGCCATCACTGATCCAGCTCTTGGCCATGGGAGGGGGTAACTCCAAAAAGTAATTATTTTCGAAGCGCGCAATTTTGAACGTAACGTGACGGGCCATTTTGACCAAAGGGGAGGCATGTCGCTTGTGGCTCCCATGGATCCGCCCTCACTAATGGTAACATACCATAACGCTTGCTTCCTTCACTTTTAACGTTATCAGAAACATGAAACAATGAGGCACACATCTGATTGCTTCAAAACTGGTCTGATATCCGATGCAACCAAATTGCATGAGCCAGTTCGTCAATTTATCCCACTTTTAACATGTGCTTTGTTTACGAACCTTGACTTGTCCGTTGCCTTCAACGACGAAGAGCCAGAAGAGTCAAAGTGTACTGTACGTTTCCAAAGGACACATTTAGCGTAGTTGACAACTAAGATCATTATTCCATGACTCAAGTACACGAACCAGCAAAATGACATCCAAACACAAACAACACAGCCATTGACCGAGGATTGAAATCCAAATCAAGATGGTCAGCGCCAGCCAGCCAGCGAACACAGCAGCGTCAACAATGAGAATGTAGCTACAAATTTGGTTGAAATTATAGTGGAATTGTTCGGTTGTTGGAACACAAACTGCTTCAAACAGCCGTAAGTTTGATGGCAAATTTGTACCACAGACTCACAGTGCCTTTTCTCTGAACAAATCGAACGCCAGTTCCTTTGCTTCGGTCACCTTTGCGTTCAATGAACTCCTAGGAAGAGGAAAAGATATGCTTTTTTAATCAAAAAACACTTTTTCAAGAATATATGATAAACAAACGACCCATACTCTTTCTTCGGTTCGTTCTGTTGTTCGTTCGATTTCGGTCCATCGCCGGTTGTCATCGGCTTTTTTTCATGCTCCTTTCTGCGATTGTGATGTCGTCTGTGATGTCGATGTCTGGTTGGCTCGACTTTGATCTTTGAACCATCTGATTTACCAGCCTTTGAATTATTATCACTCGACGGTGGCTTGGTTCTGAAAGGGCGTTTGTTTGTTGCTCTGCGCACATTATACTCAGCTGCACCGCAAACTTGTGTCTAACTGAACTGCAGTTGCAGCACCGTATCAATCTTGAAAACAAAAGACGAGAGATGAGTTTCAAATGATTTTTTTTCACGCATACATGTTGCTTGCGCTAAAGTTTGAGCATGGATTGCAGCCAGTTTAACAGTCGTTCCCTATGTAGCGAAACCAACCTTTGTGCTGGTCGAACGTTTATGCTTTATGCTTTCAAAAATTTTGTTTTTTAACGACAAACTTTCCAATCAGTGTGTTCAGAAGTGTACAGCAGCGAACTAACCCAGCAGATGTTTCGGTTTCCGCATGAATTGAATGCAGATATAAGCGTCTCGATATGAAGCCCAGTTGGACCACTATTAACACTGCCACAATGAACAGTAGGCCGTATGTCCAGTGACGCACATGGATGCCGCAACATCGATTTGCCTGATAAATTTAACAGGTTCTCTTTTGGGCGGTACTCATCGTATATGGTCACTGGACTAGTCACCTGCGTGTATTATACCATTATTTTTTCTAATAAACACCCAGTTTCCAACAAACGTCCATCAGGGGTCAGAGCAGCTCCTAAAAAAACAAACGCCCATTCCCAGAAATGCCCACCCCGCCCCATTTCCTTGTGGCGACTACGGCCTACATTCTCGAAAGGCCAACCATCACCGGGGGGGGGGGTGTTGCGCCCCCCAAAAACAATGATGACAACTTCCAGCTGGCTGACTTCAACCTCACATTGTTGCATGCCAACGCGAGCGGAGCAGCGTTGTTCAACGCATGCACGTTTTCGGAATAAAAGGGGATTTACGCACCGAGGTGGAGAGCGTGCGACATCAGAAAGAATACATCTTTCGGAGCAGTTTGCCTGACCATCGGACAACAAGACTGCTGACAAAAAGAAACTGGGTGCGTGGTGACGTGGGGCGTTTGGACTGGTTTCTGTGAGGTATGTATGCACGCCTCAAAAAAGCACGTCCAAGTTAAAAACAAGCTGAAAATCACGTGTAGGTTACATATACCTGCGCCTGATAGGGCTCCCTCCGATTGTTGCTCCTGTGCATTTTCAAGAAATTCAGGTTTTCAAACGCGGTTTTTTGAAAATAAACCGTTTAAGCGCATATTCCACGTTTTGGTAACGTCCCGGCCACCAGCCGCAGACATAGCGAACTTGTGTGCGCAATTTACCTTTATAGATAGGTTTGAAAGTAATATTTTAATTGCGGGGAACGGGTAGGGCACTGGGTAACTGGTTAACCAACAAAGACACAAACTCAGTGCGCGTTTGGAACGATCATAGCAGACGTGCACGTGTATAGTTTGTGGCAAACGATTTCCCCTGGTTTTTAGCGCTGCTACGCACAGCGGTGAAATTAAAGACATTAAGACTAAAAGTTGAAAGCACATATATGGGTATTCGACCCAAAAAATAGTACGACTGAAAACGTGTCGCAGAACTACGTATATGAATACCGATGCCCATGCCAAAACATTCATCAGTGGGCATGGAAGTGAAGGCGTGCATTGTGAATGAAACGTACATAAGTTAGGACGCAAAAACTGCAACTTAATTTAACGAGCGCGTTGTGCAGTGCACAGTCAGCAAGCAACTCAGCACCCGCCCTTTTTTCACTTGTGTTACTTACTTTCGTTCACTTATCGTTATTTCGCACTGTAACATGAACACAACTCAGTCCACGGACCATGTTAATACAATTTGCTTCCTGCAACGAAAACGAAGTACTGCTGAATCTGGCGTACCCATATTTGATCGACTGCATGCGTGGCTTTAGCCTATATCGTATGACTTGGGCTTTCACTGTGTTTGAGATTTGCTGAGTGATTCAAAAGCCAGTCTGAAATTGGGGTTGACAAGTTCGAAGTCTAAGACTTGCTATCTGTACCTGAGCCGCAGCCGATGGTTTGGTACAGCAAGCACTGCCCATCGCTGTGCAGGCACAAGAATCGCATATGAAACTGCACTTGATAAGCACTGGTTTGTGAAACATCAACAATCTGTATCACTAGAACAACTTAGCAGGTTTGCATGCGCATGAAGACGTAGGTAAGTTTCAGGACAGATTGGCACGTCCACCTGGTACAGCATACAGCGTACAGATTGGTGCATATCGTTATGTGAGCACGAATTGGCGCAGCAACCCGATGACATTGTGACACAGCCTGTACCGAAGTTATGGGTGCACAGCCTTGGCCAATTGAGTTCCCTTTTGCTGCAGTGCTGCGCCCAAAAAAACCCGCCGCAATTTGTGACAGGTGTGTCCTACCTTGCAAGGACGCATGAATTATGCAAATATCTGTTCATAACAAACCAGTCTGGGCGTGGCACGCATCGCTTTCACGACCAAATAGCATGTAATGAGCACACACAATTCAATTACTGATTTTTATGTCATCTTAACACTTTTTTTAATCAGTCTTGGGCCACAGTGTGAATCGACTTGTCGGTGCCATTGTCCGCTCATTGCACGCCAAAAGAAGTTTCGTTATTTTTGTGGATTTCAGATCTTGTGCTGCATTTCGTTTTACTAAATATCCACAACGAACAGCATCAAGTTACGAATCTACCATAACCACATGATCACAACAAGTGGTGGGCATTAATTCATTGCGTGAGGGAGGATCCATGGTGGTGTGTAGCCGTAGCCGTACTGAATAATATTAATCAAACAGTCACTGGACTTGTCCAGTTTTGATTAAGTATGGCGGGGACAAGTGATAATCAAAAGCTTCAGGCAGTTGTTGTTTCGTAGTTCGAAAAAACTGAGCCGTAAGTAGTAATACAGAACCAGTATATCGAATGCAATATTTAGGCAAAAAGTTGCACAACAGAAAGACTTGACAAAAATTAAAAGTTTAAATTCAGGCTACAAGCGACGAAAATCCTTTGAGTAGTTTACCACAATAAGTTGTGTTTAAGTGGCAAAAGCACTGACAACTTGTGATTTGAGACGTATAATGACGAGCAGATGAATAATAAAAAGTCATTAACTGCATCCGAGAGGGAGAAATAACAAGCGAGAGAAAAAGGAAAGCCGTGGCAGCAAGACAGAAAAGCATCGATATGAAATCAGAACAAGTAAAGGAAAAAGAAAGAAAAAACGGTTGTAGATAAATAAATAAACAACAGAATCAGTAAAAGTATCAAGAAAAACAACAGCCACAATTCATCGATTTCGCAGCGAGTTGATTTCAGCCTCCAGTTGAGCGATACGTCGCATGGCCGATGTCACTTCTTCGTCTTTTCTGAAAAAAATATGCAAATATTTCCCAACGGAAACGAAGCCGAGTCAAACGTTTCAGCACCAAAACACCCCAGTGACAACAGGGAAGCCACTTGGGAAAGCTCATCACGGATAAACACGGGCGAACATTCCGTTTTTCGGGTACATACCGGGGAAGTTTGACTTTTCAAGCAGAAGAGACGAACCTCAATATGATCTGCCTGGCTTTGACTAGATCGTCATGCAACGACATTTTCTGTTCCTTTTCCACTTGATGCGACTGTCTGAGTGCTTGCAGTGATGTTTCACAACGTTCCAGCTGTAGTTGTAACGAATCACGATCGCGCGACCACTGCAACAAACAATCAGCATTAATTGGGTGTGTAATCGATCATTGATTCGATATTTGTGTTAGGCAGCTTGTGCAAAATCACACAATCGAAAGTATTCCAGCCACCTGGCTCTGGTGTAAGTAACGCCCTATATGCCCCGCACGAACTTGCAGCGATGAGAGCCACCATGGTACCCAATATCGGACCAAATTCAATACAAGACTGCAGGTGCAGCAACCAACCGACCTTATCGCGTTCCAGCTTCAATTGTACGAGTTCATCATTAGCGTGCTGCAGCATTGCCGTCAATTGGGCGTCATCCACGCCTGCACGGAAAATGAATGTAAAAAAATGGTGGGGACATTAACGATGATTAAAAAATTCAATGGCAGAATTTAATATACTACAACACAAAACACAACATATAAACACGCGGTAACCAAACCGACCATCGCCACTGAGCACGGACGTGCCTCGCAGCATCGGCGCTTGTGACTCGAGACGTTGCAGCTCGGTGCGTAAATGTTGACGTTCTTCTTCCTGCACATGATAAGTTTCGTTGTCTGCTTGTTTTGGATAGTTATTTTCTTTGGTAATATTGGCTAATAAAACGGTTTTCCCAAATACTTCCTGTAGATAATTGCCTCACTTCACAAAAGCGTGGACTGCGTTCTTGGAAATTGTTCCGTGAGCAAAATAACGTGCAGTCCAAGGACACGGCTTGATTTGAAGAGTTGACGACTCACAATTTCAAAATTTCAATCAGATTTGTTTTCAGCACGCGTTTCTACCTGCAGATGTGATGAATGGCTGCTAACTTCTCATCAATTGACGACGTTACAAGTTACATAACAATCGTACATATTCTTCTTGTGTATCACCTTTTCCTTCAACAGCTGTTCGTACGTGCGCACTTCATCCAAATATCGTTGTGCTTTGTGTTTGAGCGCCTCCTGCTCTTCGATCGCACGCGTCAGCTCGTCACGCAGCGACTGCAAATTGAGCCATTATAACAGAAGGGAAAATGTTGAAGTTCCCCATTAATATCATGTTTTGTCCTTCACGCATGACCAAACTAAACCCGAGGTTGAATGAATCTGAACCGGAGATTATGGAAGAACAACCTCTCGTCTCGACACTATTTGAGTCAGATTTGATCTAAAACAACAAGAAGTACCCGAACATTATTATCATTTGTCAACTCGCTGATCCTTGAGTTCAGGGCAACATTTTGCTGCGCCAATTTGGTCAGTTCTCGCTCGGCGGCTTGCTTCTGGTCTGAGGCGGTCGACAGGTCATGCTGTAGTTTGTGCAGATTCTCCTCTTGCTCAGTCAGGCTCGATCGGAATCGGCTGCAGAACGGCAGTGGGCAGTTTTGTTATACACCTTATTGAAACGTTGCAGACAATGACAAATGCTGGTGAATAAAATTATACAAAACCGACTTGTATTCAGTGCCCAATTCAGTGACCATCTCACGCAATCGAGTCACTTCGCGATCCTGATATGCAGGTTATGGGTTCAGGTTGCAGAAACAGATGATACCAATATTGGGTATACCATCTTCAAAAAGAGCACATTCAGATATAAGTACTGTTTATGAGCTGTTTCGCGGCCACTGTACATCACAAAGCCAATGGCCCAGGCAAAAATTAAAAATGTAGATAACGCTCAAGCCAGAAAGAGCACACACAAACCCACCTTGTCCCGCAACTGTTGTTGCAAGATGGCCACATTCGAGCCCATTTCCTGCTCATTACCCCCGGTTGACTGCGTGCCCGTCTGGTCCAATGGTGTCACGTGATGTGATGAAACATCACCACCAACACTACGCGATTGTTGCTGCAGTTGTAGTGTGACGACCAACTGACGTAAACGTTCCGTCTCACGACGCTCCAGGTCCAGCAGCTGCTTGGTGGTCTCTGCAGAGGGAAAATCTGCTGAAATATACACATATTGCAGCATTGGAAATGGGCGCACAGAGCTGACTGTATTTTGAGTTACTGAATGGACAGCCGACAGGCGGGAGGCGGCAATGCCAAAGGTTTCGTCGCTTGTGAAACAGGCAATGCCCATGCCCGTGCGGTCACGCTCAAGAACAAAATGTTTTCACTCATACATTGTTTGCGGTGTCTGGTCCATGCGGTCAACAGACAAGCATAAAGTTTCAGTTTGAAGCATGCATTTTAAATTTGGCACAGGCATGCGGAATGTTACCGAATTGGGTGTTGCGTGGCGACACAAGCCATTCCCAGAATTAGCTCAACAATATAGATTATACGAAGCTTACGCACCATACAATCGTTGTGCGTTGCCGTGTTCTTGCTGTAGTCGCACGATGGTCGTATGCGTCTCCTTGTATGTTTCCGTGCTGCGCGATCGGGCATTCTTGTGCTCGGCAACCTGTCAAACACGGATCAATAATAAGTGATAGCGCATGTATTAGTTCGGTTCATCAACAAGCTGTATGGTGTGGAACAAGGCAAATCGTAACAAAAGGTCGACCACCAGTTTTCAAACAGAATAAATGCCAAACTAAACGAAAACGATTGATCAGATCAGATTTTAGCGCACCTGACGATTCACTGCATCCAATTGCGCCTTCACATCGGCCAACTGCCGTTCGACGTCCGACTTGTCTTGTTCGAGCTGAAATATTGACCAACCTTTTGCAGAAAATCATTCGCATTTATTTCGAAATAAACATCACTGCCGCCACCAACCTGGGTGTTCTTCGCATTCAACAGGCGCTCGTTGGTGGTGAATCGTGATTTCTCAAGCTCAGCGGCTTCTTTCAGTTCCTAACAAACGAGCTCAAAATGTCTATTACACGGAATTTCTTTATTGGAGTTCAAGAGTTCACATCTTTAGCAAATCACGCACTTTGATCTGCCGCTGTGCAAGATTCAGATCTCGATTCATCTGTTTTGCAGTGTCGGTCGCACCCGACGCGGTTCTGTTGCCAGCAAGCGACAGGCGAATGTCGAACAGTTCCCGTTGCAGTTCCGTGTTCTCTTTGCGCGACTGCAAACAAACAATATGCATGAACCTTTGCTTCTGGTGTCTGGCCGTATTGAGGTAACAGTTTGAACACGATGGACTCTTTTTGCAGAAACAAAAACAAACAAACAGACGTTCAGATACAAGCTGTTCACGTTGTCGCACTCCCTTCGCAGCAATTTGTTGTCGTTGGTCAGCTGGAAATGTGTATTTCTGAGTGCATCGATAAACAGTTGCTTTTGTCAAATGTTTGAAATACGAAACCGACTTTCACAATTTTGTTCGTCAGCCGCTGGTTCTCTTGCGACAATTTGGACATATCGTTTGATGGGTTGGCCGTCGTGCCAAAGGCAGGCAACTGCAAGAGCAAATATAAGTAATTAATATCAAGCACGCGTGTGTGTAACATGCGACATCAAACGGATATTTGCGTTGAGCGTGATTATAAAAAGAGCTAAACCTTTTCGCCGCCAAATCCACTATCAGGACTGATCGACGGCACAACGGCGGCCAACGGTGCACGGAAAGGCTGCAAATCGGCATCAGCAAAGTTCACTATTGGCTTAAATGTGTAGTTAGAGAATAATGAGACTGGTCTGTCGTATGCCCTTTGCTGGCTTCAGGGTCAGGGCCCTTTTTTACATGAACAGGTTCGATGATTCTTCAGAAGTCGACCAGCGTAAAAGTTGCTTATTGAGAAAACTTGTACACCACGCTGGCCGGACTTGCGATTCTCAAACATCAACGGTAGCGGCACCGCTGATGCCAACCTACATCTCGATGCGAGTAGTGAAGCACAAAAGGCAACATATCATGATTACCCGTGGTTCGTTTCGATCAACATTGCTCCTTTGTCCACCACCATCAACCACAAACTGTTCCTGTCCACCGCTGGCCAACATCTCCAATTCGTCTCTGTATTCGCTGCAAACACGACAATACGGATTGTACGATCGGGCGGCGGTCGCCGATGAGGCAGATCGCGACCGACTTCGGCCGTCGGTCACATGCCTGCAATGGTGGGGGGTTAAGCCGGGCAGGAGAAATATTGATGACGATGTTGGACTTTGTTCAACAGTCTGTGTCAGCGGTGTCGGCAAAGTCACCATTTCCGATACCAAGGGTTGCCCGATGTTTGTAAGCTGTGTACACATGGAGTGTAAACGGAACGGATGAAAAACGAGAGTGCTAACGGATGAAAATACTGGCAATTAAATCAACGAATTATGCTTGTTGTAGTAAAATGCCAACTCACTTGTTCTGAGCAGTTGTGCGAGTTGCACTGCGCGATCGATGACGATCGATGGGATCGGATGGGTGTGAATCAGGGGCTGAAATTGATTATTTTGTTACATTTTTTTAATTTCAGAGGGTGCTTTTTCCGACCTTGCATGCGGTGTTTGAGATTCGCGATTTGTTCTTTCAAACGTTTCCGATCGTGCGCAAGCGTTTTGACCTGAAGTGCAAAGGCTTGTCCTGCTTGAATTTCAGGTTTATTTGTGACGCGACCGTGATCTTCATCCCTTAATCAGGATAGAAATGAATGTCTCCTCCAGATATTTAGCACCAGATAATTGATGTTTATAAATGCACCTGTTTTTCGCATCGCAGCAGATTAGTTTCGCCCGTACTGACTAGCAAACGAAGTCGATCACATTCCTTGTCGGTGGCACGTTTTTCCTGTCAGATTAAAAAGGCAAATTTTACTTGTCAAGGAATAATTGCAAATTATTATTATTCGCAACCAAAACTATCAACTTCTCACCCGACGCAAGCACTGCAGTTCGTGTTCGACGCTATCAATTTTGTCGGAAATATGAGCGGCCAGATCTCTGGCGCAGGCGTTTTGTTCGAGCGTTCGAATTCTGCTGCGAAGCGCACAGCACTCGGACTCGGAGGATTCAAGCTGCAAAAGTGTTCCAAAAATGTGTGCTGATTCCAGAAGAGCTGTGCCAACAAACAAGATACAAACAACAAGTAAGCCAAGTGCAACCTTTCTCTGCAACGTGGCAATAGTGCGTGAAACATCATCGTCTGAGCAGGTGCGTTGTGGCGGTGGCGCCGAGCTGGTGGTTGCTTCATGCGCATTGTTGTCGTCCTCTAGATCTACATCAATCACATCATCATCATCATCAACCATATTCTCATCGCGAGCGCCAAGTGGCTGCAGTTGTGCTTGTTGTTGTTGACTTCGGGCGCGTTTCACCGACGTTCGACCGATCGGCTGCTGCGAACGACTGCGACGATTGCGATCTCAAATTAATGCTTGTACGGTCGAAGGCCGTCATGAGATAGCGACTTTTCATGTTCCAAATGTTCGGTTACGATTACGGAAACGAAAGAAAGAGACACGCACGTATTTTTGAAAAACACGCTCTCTACATCGGTGCGTAAATTCCCTTTGACCCCCAAAACATTGGTGAACACTTGCCCTCCCGTAAGCACGCAACAAATTGGGGTCAGCCAGCTGGAACTTGTCATCATGTCTCTCGGCACAATCTCTTTCTTTTGTTTGCGAAAACACGTGTAACCGTCGCATTCTTGCAATCGGAGCAAGTTAAAAAATTCGTCTCATGAGCACGGGCGGACAACGGCAGTTATCATTATCATGTCCCAAATTCGTACATGATCGGTCTTGCTTAAAGAAAACAGAATGTGAACACAATCTCGGTGTGCCCTCCCCATACCCTACCTGTTGTAAGTGCTCCGTTATAAGGAAAGCGATTCACAAAAGCGAACAGACACGCGCCAAACTAAACTGCACATGCGTCTGCGCCAGTGGTGTCGTTGAGAAATCGAAATTTTCCCATACCCATCCCAATTTTCGGGAAATTTCCCATACATACCCCCAAAAATCAAACATTTCCCATACCAGGGGGGTTTCTCCAAAAACTCAAAAATTTCCCATACCCGAGGGTGGGGTTTTGAAAAAAATGACTCAAAAATCTTCTAAAAGCGCCAAAATTGGTCTAAAAAGTGCTTAAAACAGAATTTTCTTGCGGCAACAAGCGATTTTTGACATTTTTGGACGAAAAATGGCCAATTTTGGTACTTCTCGGGGTCAAAAAGTCATTTCTTAGGGGTGCTTGTTCCAAAAGTGAAAAATTTCCCATATCCCACACCCCCGGCCGATTTCCCATACCAGGGGGGAGTAACCCCCCCCCCCCAACGACACCACTGGTCTGCGCGCAGAGCAAGATTGTGCCAAACTGAGCACACTTAACTGGAGAGTTCGCTCGAACTTCACAGATATTCACGTGCACGAGCAGAGCTGCAACCTGGATGCATCTGAACGCAGGCGCTGCATTTGCTGCTCCCGCAAATTACCGGAAATCTCTAGTTCTAAGCATTTTTTTTCTGTTAGTTGATAACCGAAAACCGTATTGGATTTGCTGATTAATACTACCGGCTGCTTATGAAAGCTTGTTCTTGCACACAGTTTTGTGTAACACAAGATCGCGATTGACAAGAACCAGTGTAGTTCCTGGTCCGGAGGGGGAACAGGCGGTACCCCCCTTTTTTTCGGAGGGGGAACAGACGTACCCACCTGGGGGGGAAGAGGGGGAGGGACCCGGAAGGGGGGGGGAGGACCCAAATTTGGAGAAAAGTCATTTTTTGAGGTCGAAAATTTGGCTCATTTGTGCCCCCTTTAGGAAAAAAATCTCAATAAAAAGGGTATTTTGGCGATTTTTAAAATTTACCTATTTTAGGTAAAAATTGGGGGAGCAGACGTACCCGGAGGGGGAACAGTGGGGCAGGCGTACCATGGAGGGGGAACAGACGTACCTGAGGGGGGACCCCCCTCCCCCCAGGAACTACACTGACAAGAACGGTGGAGAACTCTCACCGAGACATGTACAGGCGCCGCACGACTTTTTTGACGCCAGCTCACGTCGTTGTGACACAAAATCGCGCTCCAGTTTTCGTATTTGAGCCGCACTTTGTTTGTTCAGAAAACACAGCTTTAGATTTTCGCGTTCCAAGTGTCGCACTTGCGTTTCGAGCTCTGTAAATTGGTTTTCTTTAGTTTTAATTAAGAAATCAATTTGTTTTAAACACAATGATGTGATGCACGCCAGTGATATAGTCGCAGTCGGTTAGTCAGCTCGAGCTAGCTACCTACCAAACTTTGGAACTGAGAGTGAGTGGCGGAAATTTCGGGCCAAAAATACCAAATTGCCATTTTGGGAACCGAGCTAGTCGCCACGCTGGATGGGGTAATAACCTGAGCCCGATCCCATCATAGGTTTTTAGGCACTTTTTAGGTGCAATTCGCATCTGAAATTTCAGAATTGCACCTAAAAATTGGAGGTTAGGTGCAACTTGCACCTAGATTTTTCACATTTTGTTCATAAAACAAAAGTCTAGGTGCAAGTTGCACCAAAAATTTTACATATTAGGTGCAAGTTGCTCCCAGTGAATTTTGGAAAAAACTATGGATCCGATCCCAACCAGTGGTGTCGTTGAGAAATCGAAATTTCCCCGTACCCAGCCCATTTTCGGGAAATTTCATGGCGTCTTGGGGAGTTTCACACTCATTACAATACGGCCAAAATGATCAAAACGAGGCCCTGCACACCAAAGTCGGTATCAAGAAAACATTTTCTGAATCTAGCTAAAAATAGCTTTCTGAAAAATGCTTCCAAGCTGCTGCGGTTTTTTTGCTATTTTTTCAGAATCAGTCGAGAAAACCGAAAAAACTGTTTTCTCACGAGAAAAAAACCGTTTTTCCATCCGCAAGTGTACTGGCATGACATGAGCGCGCATCACAAAAAACCACTGAACAGCCCGAGCCCGCGTCCAACCGACCATCAACTTTTCGGAGCTGCGCATGACGAGCTCTGGCAGCATTGACTTGTTCTCGTCCGTGTTGCACGTTGTGAGCCATCACGTGGACGACACGACGCCCGGTTGTTAACCGTGGTGGTGACACCTGTTCTGGTCACGTCCCAGCCACCGTTCCTCACGCAACGACGCAGTTGATTGACAATACGATTGTACAATCTCGCTGCAAGTTCAGTGTTTTGACATTCGTGAAAAAAGACAAAACAGGTGTAAAAAATCAAAACTGAACCGAAGACAAGCCTCCTTCTCCTGTCTCCACCGTCCTCTTTACATATAATGCCCACCGTGAAAAAAACCGTTTTTTCCTGGTAAAAAAGGAAAAAGCCGTTTTTTTTCGGAGCCAGGGGGGAACAAAATTTTTAGGTCTAAATATTGATGAAAATGAACTCCAAAACGCTAATTGCGCGATTTTTCGCCCATATGGGGTGAAAAATACCGATTTTATATCATTTTGAGCCAAAAATCGCACCTTACTGTGCCAGCCGCCGGGCGGCGACCTACCTACTGTACCAGGCTAGAGCGTCAACCTACCTACCTACTGTACCTCGGGGGGGGGCCAGCCCAGTGTAGTGGGGTATTGGGTTTGGTGCCTGGTATTGTGTTTGGTATTGAGTTCTTGCGTTTGGCATCAGGTATTGATTTTGGCACAATACCTGCGTAAACTCAATACCTACCAGTGTAGTGGCAGGCAAATGGTTGCAAGGTACCCTTGGGGGGGATGGATCCAGATGGTTGCAAGGTACCCCCTACCCAGCCTCCGGGAGGTTGCAAGGTACCCCTGAGGTCCGAAAAAAGGGTGTTTTTTGCATGCATTATACTGCAAATTTGGCCGAAAAATTGGTACTTTTTTGCATTTTGGCCGAAAATTTCCCTAAAATACCTATTATATGGAGGTTTGCGCGCGGAGCGCGCGATTTTGGGGTTTTGAGGTCGAAAAACACCCATTTTTGCCTATAAAAACCATAAATTGATGGTTGCAAGGTACCCTCCGGGGTGGTTGCAAGGTACCTACCCTTCCCCCATCAGTGTAGTGGCTGGGGGGATGGGGGGGGGATCCTCCCCCCCCTAAGGAGTAGGTACCTTGCAATCACCCCTTGGGGATGGGGGGGAAGGGTAGGTACCTTGCAACAACCCCGCAGGGTACCTTGCAACCATCAATTTGTGGTTTTTTTAGGCAAAAATCGGTGTTTTTCGACCTCAAAACCCCAAAAATCGCGCGCAAACCTCCATATAATAGGGATTTTAGGCTAATTTTCTGCCAAATGCAAAAA
>JASAMV010004499.1:0-24247 GCA_030248065.1 Rhynchonema sp. JSB1_4
AACGTTTCAAAAAACGTTTTTTTAAAAACGCCCAGATGACCAAAATATGCCCCCCAAAAAATTGGAAAACCCTCATGTTGGGAAGGAAACGTGGTTAAATGAAGTAATTCTGTGTGTTCTGAGGCAAAATAAACGGGTTTCAACCCTTTTCTAGCGAGTTGCTAAGATCCCATATCAGACCCGCATCACGGGACCAACTTTGGCCGGGGTCATCACTGAAAGTCAAACTCCCTATATCGACGTATCTCGACAAAGTAAAAATTGGTCGAAAATTTTTTGAAAAAAAGGGACAAAAAATTGATTTTCCTTGATAATCAGGGTACTTTCCCTGAAAAAATCAAGGAAATTCAGGTTTTAAAACAAAACGAAAAACGACCCAGGCGTTTTTTTAAAAAACGTCGTTTTTAAAGGGGGCCTTTCGCATTTCAAACCCCCTTCAAACTTCGCATGTGTTTAGACAGCGGTCAATGCGTCATAAAAGTCAAACACACCGGAGGTCTAACGTTCAGCATGCGGCCAGGAGATGCCCTTCAAGAGGAACATCCGCGAACAAAATCAAATATGGACCAGCCCAATTTCTACCTGCGCATGCAGGCAACTCGCCTGATGACAAGGGCGGTCAAGGCGCAGAATGTTTCGCACGATATTTGCCCCTGCCGGCCTGCCTCACTATAGAATTTCGCTTTTCTTTTTATTTCGAATTGCAACGAATTGTTCATGCGTGGCTGCTAAATGTTTCAGGGTCTGCTTGTCGCGCTAGAACAATTCGTTGAAATTCGAAATATAAAGAAAAGCAAAATTCCATAGTTAGTGGTGTTGCACGTTTCATGCGAAACATTCATTCGCCTTGACACCTTTTTGATCAAGCAGTTTGCCTGAATGCGCAGGTATAAATTGGGCTGGTCCGCGGCACACTTTGTTCCCGGATGTTCCTCTTGAAGTGCAAATCCTGATCGCATGCTGCAGATTGGGTTCTTGGTGTGTGAGAGTTTAATAACGCCCTGAACAATATTCAAATGCGTGCAAAGTTTGACGGCGGTTTGAAATGCGAAAGGCCCCCTTTAAGAAAAAACGCTGTGGTTTTTTTGCCCAACCCTGGTCACAGGAAGCCATGTCAAAGTTGTAAGCCAACTCCCAGCTGAAGTCGAAAGTCCACGACTCCCCTCGAAAATGCAAAAAAATAGAAATCACATGTGACATGCACGCCGCCAACGTCACCAGAAGCCTGAAACATTGTTTCGTGCGCCGGCTTCTTCACACGTGGCATGTGACGTCTGATTTCTCTTTCTTTGCATTTCAAGGTGAATGCCACAATTTCGACCTCAGCTGGGAGCAACTGGATTCCACGTTGAGTGGGTGTTTAGACCAATATAAAAAGGAAACACAATATCAATCTCATTCAAATTCAACTGATGAGCGACATTCACCGCGTTTAAGTCCAAGAAACAGGGTCTTGATGTTCGTGTTGGACATGGAAAATTGGCACATATTTTTCATATTTCTTGCCGAGTGTGAACTCAGTCATAGGATCGTAAATTGCATCGTTGATTTTTTCACCCAGAACCAGCAGCATTTGATTCACCACAGAGCAGGGACGTGCCCGTGCCCAACAGAAAGGCATAAAAATAAAATCTTGATCATGGATAAAAAGAACAGACGTTTGTATATTCACCGTTCACTGATGTTAGCAAATATCACAGAGTTCAATTTTCAAATTTGTTAGCCACAACATATTTGCTGGCAACCAGTAATTATTTCATTAAAAACTGTTAAAGTCAGCCGACAAAATAACCAGTTTTTTGGAAGTTTGGCGAAATTACAGCTGTGCACCGAAGCAATAAAGCCAAATGAATCTAAATATAAACGCATGAAACAGGAAACGAGAAAACAATTCTTTCATAATTACATAAAACTATTTTTATTACTATCATTCCATTCTGACGGCAAGGGCTGTGGCCCATCGAGTTCATTCTGAATTGGGTGCGGGAATGCTGAAATCATTGTCTAGAATTGATGCATCTTGTCATATAATACGTACGACAGCCGTATCCGATGATAACTCACTTGGTATCGACAAATTGCCGAGCAGTTGAGTGGTTGCTGCAAGAAAACGATAAACTTTACACATTTGCTAACGAAACCAAACGACAAAACAGACAGTGCGAAACGAGGGACAAAAAGAAAAAGAAGACAAATCGTTGCGAACCACAACTAGAATCGTCCAAGACCGAGGTAACCTTTCACAGCCCTCGTCAGTTGAGAGCCGGTCGATTCTTTAGGTTTGCGCGGAGGTCGACCCGGCTCAGAGGATGATATGCCATTGACATTGCTATTGTTTGACAAATATTGACGAAATAATTCGGCGCAAACCAGATGCACCAGAATAAATTGGTCCTGAACATGAATTGCAGTAATAGAAAGGAGCACGTTATGAGAGGTGTTTTCTGCACAATTGGAACAAAATCTCGTCTTACCAAAGACTGCACCATGGCAGGGCGCTGCCGTCTCAGCTCCAGTACCAGATCGTTAATATTTAGATCATCCGGGATTGTCTGCAATTTGAGACCGGTTTACTCTCAAAGTTGAACACGAAGTATTTTCTGGATGAACCCACAGCCTTTTTGAGGTGATTCCACACAATATCGACAGCAATTATTGCGCCTGAACGGCCACAACCGGCACTGAAAATGAAAAGTATATAAAAAGAATAAAACTGACACGTAATCACAAGATTTTGTGAATCCCAATTGTAGTGGACCAACCTGCAGTGCACCAAAATCGGCGTCGAACCCTGTAACCTGTCTTTATGTACATTCTCCAGCAATCCGATAAGGGCTCGATAATCATCGGGACTACCGTAATCCGGCCATTCCGTGTATTGAAACTGACGAATCTTCTGCAAAAACTGAAAATTAGCCTTGAATAAAATCTATCAAGATTTTTTAAAATAAATTCACCTGTGTAAATAAATTACAATACCACGAGGAAGTAACAATAATGAACAAACATGACTAGACGAATCCGGATCATTTGAATTATTGAGCACCAAATGACGCACAACCAAATGTTTCGTTGCATCGGTGAATGTCTCCGATTCAAGAATGAGCGTACAGCCGCTGCCCACCAGCATACTTTCGCCGACATTCTCAGGCCAGTATCGGGCACACTTCTTCTGCAATACAAAGCAACCCAAAAAAAACAACCCCGCCCCCCCACCCCCCACTCCCACCACCCCCCAATCCACCCCCAAAACCACCCCCCCAACCCCCGAATATGGATGAGGGATTATTGTTCTTTTCATTCTTATAGCGCTCGGGCGGGACACAACTGCATGAAGGGCAGCAGCAGGGCAAAATGTTATACACCGTTGAAAAGCATCCTGACAGTACACATCATGCACAAATTTTAAATTCCTGGAAGATCCGCTAAAATTTAAGGACAAACTATTGTTCAGAACAATGTGACCGATTTTTGGAATGTTTCGCACCTTCTCTAAGTGAGGAAATGCTTTGAGCGACTGAAGGTATGATCATAAGTTAACCAGAAGCTGTTGTAATCCAACGCATGTATTACCTGATCTGGAGCTTAAAATTTTAGCCTGACATGTACTATCAGAAAGCTTTCCAACCGTGTGTAACACTCTTTGCCCTGCTGCCCTTTCTTACGGTTATGTCCCGAGCCCTTTAAACAACGCAAGACGTACCCTTCCCTGTTCGACCAAGGCGCACAGCATAATAATTTCTGCGACATTGTGCTGCAGGATCATGCTCCAGAAATCGTGTATTGTGTTGTCAAGCGGCGCCTGTGTGCTGATATACTGGACCGTGTTGTCGTGACCCTCAAATAATTTCTAAAATAAATTTCTTTCAAAGACTGCACCAGTCGACTAGCTAAATTTCAAATACCTTGATAAAGCTGGCGTTGATGTAGGACGAGTCCGCTTTTGGGTTTGATTGATCAGCCGCATCTGGCTCATCTCCATTTACATTTTGGCTCACCTTCAGAATTGGATGTGTTAGTCGACCAACATTCGATAGCAGCACGCGGGTGGAGTCATCTGAAAATACGTGACTTTGTGCACTGATGTTTCAGCGACCACAAATTGGCGCAGCACCAGGTAACAATGTTTTGAAGGCGAGTCAACACATTTTTGTCAGCGCCTGAACTGGCGGAACTCACAAGGCACAACATCCCGATATCGATTCTTTCTGGCGTTGATTGGCGACTTGCCGACCGAACAACTGAATTCCGGAAGTTCCAGCCAATCTTCGGTTTCGACGCGCACTTTCTGGAAAAAAACCCGCCGAATTCCCATTGAACGAACACCATAAAAATCTGTTTATGTAGCACACTTACCAAAAATTCATAGCCATACTTTTCCGTTCTTTCCTTCTTCTCCATCGCTTCGCGTTCATCCACAAGCTTGACGAATTTTTCAAGCACTTCATTTTTGGTCATGGTCTGCGCCTGAAAACATTGGCTCAGGGATGCACATGAGATGAAATTTTCGACATGGCGTGAACAAGAGTGGGTGCAGTTTATTTTTTGGCCGGTGTAAGAGCTCGATGCAAAATTTGAAACATTCCACGCTGACAGCATAGTGTTTCACGTACACAGCTTCAGCCGACCTGGCTTTATTTACACTGGCCCATGCACCTTTTCGAAAATTCCACGCAAACAGACACAGTTGTCTGGGCTCAGCAATGAAATCATACAAATACGTCAACCGAACCAGGCGGACGCTGAGAAAACAACGTTTCACACAATGAATCAGCAAAGATATATTCAGGAGCCGCGTTTATTCAGACGACAGAAATCTAGGATAAATGTCATACAGGGGCAGAATGAAACATGAAACAAAACATAGTAAATTCAATTTCGAGATTGTGTATTTCTCATTACCGTGGAGGGTGCACAAAGTATGGACAGGACACCACGGTTTAGAGCAACGTTGAAATAAAAATGCGCTGTGCACAAAAAATGGAATTATAATAGAAATAAAAGAACACATTACACAGTAAAAAGCACGACGAATCCGTTTGAATCAAGAAAGAGAAAAAGAAAAAATTGTAACCGGGAGCATAGAGAACAAGGTAGATCAAAAGGGCGGGCAAACAACAACTAACAGTAATGTGTATTGACGTTTTACAATGTGATTCACAAAAAACTAGAATATGATTGATGCAGAATAAATCCCGAATGAATGGTTTGTGTTAAAACAGGAAACTAGCCAGCAAGAAACATACCCGATACGCTGACACACAGCAAAATATGTTTTTATAAAGGTGTATACATAGAAAAAGCATCAATCCAGTTTATTGTGAGAGCTAAGATGTGTGTTTGCTTTGCAATCATAAAGCAAACAAACGAATACCGTTTGCCTGAGATGCACATAAAAGTTGGTTGAGGAACTTGCTATTCAGTGCTGACCACAAGTCTCGCACATCAGGCATTGATAAAGCAGGATACCCACAATATATATATGCATTACAGACATGGGTTTTCACATCAGGCAAGTACAGCACAGGATACAAGTAACATCCCACACAACAGCCGACACAAAGAGTTACAAACAAAACCAGCAAAATGAAAAAAGTTGACGGATTGGCCACGCAAATTGTTTGAGCCAAGTCTGTTCACTTAAGATAAAAAAATAAAACAAATAGAAAACGAGAGAACCACAAACGGAAAGAACCTACGGGTATTTTACACAACGACAAACGGAACATTAGCTAGATTAAAATTCACGCACAGTAATTTTAAGCCCCAGGACAGTTTGGCCAGGGTTGGGCAAAAAAAAAAACGACGGCGTTTTTTCTTAAAAAAAACGACGTTTTTTTTCAAAAAAAACGCCTGGGTCGTTTTTCGTTTTTTTTAAACCCTGAATTTCCTTGATTTTCCCTGATTTTTCAGGGAAAGTACCCTGATTATCAAGGAAAATCAATTTTTTTGTCCCATTTTTTTCAAAAAATTTTCGACCAATTTTTACTTTGTCGAGATACGTCGATATACGGAGTTTGACTTTCAGTGATGACCCCGGCCAAAGTTGGTCCCACGATGCGGGTCTGATATGGGATCTTAGCAACTCGCTAGAAAAGGGTTGAAACCTGTTTATTTTGCCTCAGAACACATAGAATGACTTCATTTAACCACGTTTTCTTCCCAACATGAGCGTTTTCCAATTTTTTTGGGGGCATATTTTGGTCATCTGGGCGTTTTAAAAAAAACCGTTTTTTTTAAAAAAAACGTTTTTTGCCCAACCCTGAGTTTGGCTAATTCACAGTACGTAGTACCAATACAAATTTAAAACGTTGCAAACTGACCATGGAGCTAAAAACCATTCCAAAACCACTCAACTTACCTTCATAATTATTACTAACGCACTTACACCCGCATAACAGCATAACGACACATATCTACACGCAAGCACAAATGAAGCAACAATCAAGATATATAACAGAAAAACAGACAACGATAAAATTCCTGATATACGTATTCTGAAATACCCTAATTGAAGCTCACCAAAACAAAACAACAACAATACCGTTCAAACAGCATGTCAGTGCCCAAATATTTAATCAGTACATCTACACATTGCCGCGCCGTGTCCGTTTCGCCACCGAGCCAGACTCGTCAGTGTTGTTAGTGGCGGCACTCGCGCGACTGCTGCTTCGGCCATCATCGATGCTGCTCTCTTCATCGGCCGTGTCTGACGATGCAGGGTCACCGATCGAAAAACGGATAGGCAGCGCACGATCAACCATCTGCAACGTGGATGGAGTTGGATTACGTGTAACCTTCACTCACACCAAATCGTTAAACTGTTTCTGAAGGTTTTTATTTCATGGTAACAGATGCGCTTGTGAGAACTCAGTCAGCCAAAGTAAGAACAGTCAGCTGCTTTGGTGTATGCGACAGGTAGACCACACTCTTATCGATACTGGAACATACACATTCGCAACTGGAAATATTACGTGAAGAACGAAAACGTGACAAGGGCACAAAACGAACACAATTGTTCTCACAAGACATCTCATATGACAAAAATACACATTTGAGATGCAAAGCTCAAGCTGCATCAACATTGAACACGCACCTGTTTATCGGGTTGATGCCTCGAATAGAACAATATATAGGCCTGTGCACCCAGCACGTCCTCCTCAGTGCACATTTCCAATCGTGCGTCATTGCAATGCATCCAGAATTGACCGATTGAATGCCAACAGTACGAGGTGTAATGACCGGAGTTGAATCCGCGACCGTGATGCGTTACCACACCACACAGACGGTACATGGTGCTGCCCTGTGTGTATGTGTGATGATTTGGGATGACTACTGGAGTTGGAGAGCACTGTACAGCTTGCGGGACGTTTTGGACTTGAAGCCGCAGCAACGGGTCCGATAACGAGAAGAGTTTTGTGCATTTCAAGCAACATTTAACATTCGACTTTCAGTTTTCACCAAATTTCAGTTCGTCAACGACAGCGTGTCAACATCAACATCATGTCGCGATGTCGGTGTTTAACAAAAACAGCATTATGGAAACAGATTACCACATAAGTGTGAAACAACTCGCTCTGAGAAAACTCCGCGCAAATCAATAACAAGCAATCCCAACTATCACGTTGACCAACTTTGATGTTCGGCACACAGAACGGTTTGACGTCCAACTCGGGGTCGAACTGCGCGTGAATGCTGATTTTGTCGCGTTGATTCCTGCCCGACCAACGAAATCGTTTCAAATGCAGCCGCAGAATTCGCGGCAAGTTGCTGATTAGCAGTCGTTTGTTGGCATTCGTTCGCATGGTTGATGCACGACGACTGGACGCACCAGCACGAGACTTGCTTGTTGATGCTTCACTCGATTCTAGCTGAACGTTTAATTCAAATTTGATGACTTATTCAATTGCACGCACAATATGACAAGCCCAATTGACATGCCCACCGCTTGTCTTTCCGGCTTCGCAAAAGAACGCTGGTCATGAACTACAGCCAGCAGCATCGGACGTCCAGAAAGCGATTTAGTTAGCAAAAGGAAGGCCGAAGGAAACTAGATTGTTTTGAACCGAATGGCTAACCAACAGCAATCACGATCAACAAAACGACCGTTTATGAAAACCCTGTTCTTATCAACAATTGCTTGCTTATTTACCTGCAGTATGCGTGCCGAACTGCGTTTGCGGGACACAGATGTGCTCGGCGTTTCCACTTCCGATTGTTGTGTGGTGTCGGCAATGCCATTGCATCGCTCACACGCGTAAACCTGAGTGATAAAACGTAAGATTGTAAAAATACAATATTTCACCAAAAGTAGCATCACAAAATTTTTGTGCTGTGTGTGTGTTACCCTTTTCTTAATTTACTGTGCAAAACAATGCGAACCTTTCCCAAGTCCTCAACACTGGTGAACGACAGGAGCATCTCAGTGACATGACACGATTCTAATGCCAGATTGAGACTTGTCAACAAACAGTGCTGATAGCGGGTCGGGAATTCTAACGACAGATCGCTGAACGGTTCGAGTCGAGTCGAACTGCGACCACAACGTTGACAAGTCACACGCGACTCGGTCTCACCGTTGAACATCTCGCGGATCAACGCAGCCACCTGCAACAGTGATGTTTCAATCGAACAGGGGAGGGGAATTTGTCATTTGTCTCAACCTTACTTGGGACTTCATCAACAAAATGATATCAATAGGAAAATGTTTTCAAAACAATTTCACGTCGAAAAGCCGCAAGCAACTTGAAGATCCAAAAAAAACAAATGCCAACCGCATTAGTTCCTCCACTGGTATTGCGTCGTATTCTGACACCGCGTTGTAGATTGGATTGCGATCGTCGTTGCAATGACGTGTGTTCAGCATCACCTTCACCGTCGCTCTCCGATAACCGATCCTCGCACAGCTTGTCCAGTAGTTCACTGAAACATTAGGCGGACGAATTTGTGACTGTCGTGTTTATGATAGGTGGTTGGTTTTTTTCGGTGTGAATAACTTTAAAATCAAGAACAAAACTTCACGTACGCCAAAAACTCCTGCGCGTCCTGTTGATGGTATCCTTTGAATGAAGGCACACGTTTCCAAACAGCCTCCAGAAATCCTTGTGGAATCACGAGAGACAGTTTGCCAGACCACATTACGTTCAGAAGGGCGCCCACCTCACGACTTAGTGAGCTGAAACATTTATTCGCCAATTCAAAAATGAGTTCGCGCAGGAAATGAAATGTGTGGAGAACTTCAAAGAAAGCTTCTGAAAGAAGCAATTTTGATTGGAAGACCGAAAGCAAAGACAAAAAAACTGCAGCACAGGTTCACAATAAGCAACGCTGACTACTAACGTATGATCGTGTGTGGTTGGCGGCAACTCTATTGCGCTGTTGCTGTTATCGTCTTGCTCAGTCAGGTCAGTTTCGGATGCGCTGCGTTTTCGCGATGATTTACGCAGTGAAGGTGTGCTGACACTGTTGTTTGTCAGCTGAAAGAGCGCCAAGTTTTATATTCACCAAATAAATAAAAAAATTCAACCCCAGGATATTCAAACATGCCTGATCCTTAGTCATTTCTGCCGTGTCAACCACCGTCTGGGCACAGCAGAACTTCGGACTCGCACGTTCCATAACCGGACGCATTGGACAGAAGGCGAGAAAATAATCACGAAACTCATCGAGATTGCTAAAAGTTAGGGAGAAAACTGTGCAATAAATCATGTCCATTCGGTTAATCGAATCGATCCTCAGCATGCCTTGTTCGGTATGTGACCAATATCACAGCACAACATCGGAGTATGATACGCACCTGAGCACCTGCAGGACCGAGTTCATGTAGCAAGTATTGCCCAGATTCCTCAGTCCGGTCACGCCCGGTGCCACGGCAGTGCTGCTGTTGGTCTGCGTCGACGTGCGTTTGCGTGCACGTTGTGCGATCACGTCGGTTTTCGACGGTGATCTGAGCACGGCTGCACTGCCACGTTCTAGTTTGGAACGAGACGCCGATGGTTTGGCGGGTGTACGCATCGCGGCCAGGTTCGGACTGCTTTGCACCGATTTCTGAAGACAATACATACACCGATATACATAGATCCATACTCTTCATGCACTTTGTGCGCGGAATGGAAGGGACAGTGTATGTATACCGATTATTGATTTGAAAGGCAAACAATCTGAACCCAAACAAACACCCAGACAGTCTGTCTGTTGTCCACCCAAACTAACAGCAGCAGCAACACGACGTTGTCGTTTCATTGCTATCAGATCACGCCAAGCTGTGAACGCACGACCAAGCGTATTCATGCTGAAATCACACACACATCAAACGAATTTCTGTGAATACGGCATTGTGAACAAATTGTGAAACATCAGATGCACTATCATCGACAACCAATGCTTCACACTCAAGGATGACCAACCGTCTAAACTTGAGCACAGCGGCCTGTAGTTCAAAAGGTGTCAAAGTGCCGGGTGAGCTCGGCGTCATTTGAGCCTGGTCTTGTTCATTGTTGTTGGCTGTCGTCTCAGGCAACGATCTCAGAGGTCGTTCTGAGCTGCCACGACTGGGCGTAAAACGTTGCTGAACAATTGGGGACGAAAAACCATGCGCCATGATCATCTTGTTGGTTATCAGTTTCAGCTATTGTGCTGTGCGTGTGAGACATAAAATAAGACGCCTATAAATGAGTACCTGTTTGATAACAGACAGCACATCGCGCAGCAAGCGAATATCGCCGGATTTGTTGTCATTAAGAATATAATCGTCACATTCGTAACAATACGCGTACCCTTCGTTGATTTCGAACGCGATTGAATGCTGCGAAGTTGAGCTGGTCAGTTCACAAAAAAGCAGGCGATGGCTTGGAAGTCTATGTCTATGCTGTTATGATGATCATTTGTTCCCCACGGAGTCGAGTGAATGAAACATCATTCACCAAGTCCAAGTGAACGCAGTGCTCATTGAATGATCAGTCTAAATTTTGTGTGCGCAAGTAGGACAAAAGGTGTACACTGCGTACACATGAACCACGCAGATGTCGTTAAACCATCGGTGGCTAACTTCGGTTGGTTTGGTTTGGTAAAACATGCCACTCAAAACGAATGGTGCTGCTGCACACCGCATTCTGATGCCACCATGCCACACTTTGGGTTCAACGGCGCCTGTGTTTCACATTGTGTAACTCAATCTCGTTGTTTGTGCGCAGGTTGGGGTTGGAGACGACCAGAAACAAAGCGAAGCGCTTTTTGGGCTCTCTTCTCTGGTCTAAAAACACAACAAAGCATTTATTCATCACCAAGGTGACCAACCTGCGTCTCCTCATAATGGTGCACAGAATGCTGTTGAATGAATCGTCCACACGCAACATGGAAACAAGTCAGGCATGCCTAAATCAAGACTGATTGATTTCATAACGAATTTGTTCCACGAACAAAGAGATAAACGTGAAATTTGAACGAAAGTACACATGCACACGCAGCACACTAACCCAAACACTTTCGGTCGTGCCACACGATTCACATACCCAATTCGCTGGATTTAGCAACTTTCCTTCGGTCGATATCACTACTTTGGTCACGTGCTTGCATGTATCCATTTTCAATTATTGTTATCTGCAGTTCAAAGTCAAACATTAATTTTTTAATGTTGTTTTTGCTCGATTTTCAATGAGAAACTCTTTACGCCATGCCACGGTCATGCTGTGATGCGCGAGATCAGGGCAGATCGCGTCGAGACCATGCAACATCACTTATCACATCGTTCAGGCACATGGCGGCAATTCAAATCGTTATCAACAGTGTTTTTATAAAAATTCATTCGCTGCCTGCCTCTGAACTGACGTTGCTTTCCACGCCAAGCAAAAACGTGTTTTGGGCCACACACACAACATGCAACGGGATGATAGCGTTTGTGCAGTGCGTTTGTGCGTTAAATTTTTGGACCTTCCTGCTGGGCTGTAAATTCTGTCTTCACTTCAATCACAAAACTAATGCAAGTGATAACAATTAGCTGTTGTCAGCCTTGTTCTTCCTTTTTCAAAAAACATTGAGAAAGTAAACCAGCGGGTACAGCTAGGGGGGGGGTGGTGATCAGAGATAGGAAACGGGCCGGGTAAAGTCGGCCCGGCCCGGCCCGTTTTGGCTTGAGGTCGGCCCGGCCCGGCCCGGTCAGCCAATTTTCGAGGGCCGAAAACTGAAAAAGTCCAAAAAGCTAAAAAAAATTCGAAAATTTTCTGCAGAATACTTGTTTTCACTGGTGCAGCTGAGGGGAAGGGGTAAGTAGGTACCGTATTGTCGGAAATAGAACCCGGGGGGTCTATTTTTTCACTGGGGTCATTTTGGGGGGTTCAATTTATGGGGGGGTCAATTATTGGGGGGGTTATATTTTTCATTTGGCCCCCCGACGAAAAAAATCATTGTTAATAATGTCCATAAAAATGGCTTGTTTTTGGTATTTTCTAACTTCGACAGCGGCAATTATGCTTAAAAAGCTGTATTCTGTTGTGTACGCAAGCTTAAACAACGTCTGACACAACAACACAGCCCTACCATACCACTAATCTGTGGTACAATGAAGGTTGGGGGTGGGGTTCTATTAATGGGGGGGGGGTCAATTAATGGGGGGGTTCTATTTTTGATTTCGAGCCATTTAGGGGGGGTTCAATTAATGGGGGGGTTCTATTTCCGACAATACGGTAGATTGACGCGCCATCCTGATGCAGTACGTAAGTCGCCGCCCCGGCTGGTACAGTTGTAGGTATAATTTTTGGCTTAAAATGGTATAAAATCGGTATTTTTCACTCCATAGTTAGGCGAAAAATCTCGCGTGACGCGCGAAATTAGCGCTTAAGAGTACATTCTCATCCATATGTATGCATAAAAATTTTGTTCCCGGATGACCCCACCCACCCCACCTAGCTCGGCCGGTCGGTACAGTAGGTGGGTTGATTGCAGGCAGGCTTTTTTGGTGGTACAGTGGGTTGATTGCAAAGGCCTGGGTATGGGTAGCTACACCACTGCTTCTTTCTTCAGAACGATGACTGAAAAGATCAAGAACCAGGAAATGTTATTGCGCGAAGCGCAAAAATTTTGAAAATTTTGGTTAAATAAATGGTAATTTCGTTCGAATTTAGGCATACCGGGCCGGGCTGCTCGGCCCGGCCCGGTCCCCCCAAATCTCCGGCCCGGCCCGTTTCCGATCTCTGGTGGTGATGGCTGAGGGAGGTTCACCCCAGGCAGGTTGCCACCTGGGTACGCTACCCGCCCCGGCCCCGCCAAAGCAGCCACGGCACTGGTACGTAGGTTAGGTTGCCGATGCCGCCCCACCCAAATTGTCACCAAAACCGTTATTTCTGGTTTAAAACGCCACAAAATTAGTATATTTGACCCAGTGGTGTCGTTGAGAAATCGAAATTTTCCCATACCCAGCCCAATTTTCGGGAAATTTCCCATACATACCCCCAAAAATCAAAAATTTCCCATACCAGGGGGGTTTTCCAAAAACTCAAAAATTTCCCATACCCAAGGGTGGGGGTTTTGAAAAAAATGACCCCAAAAATCTTCTAAAAGTGCCAAAATTGGTCTAAAAAGTGCTTAAAACAGAGTTTTCTTGCGGTAGCAAGCGATTTTTGACATTTTTGGACGAAAAATGGCCAATTTTGGTACTTCTCGGGGTCAAAAAGTCATTTCTTAGGGGTGCTTGTTCCAAAAGTGAAAAATTTCCCATACCCCATACCCCCGGCCGATTTCCCATACCCCATACCAGGGGGGTAACCCACCCCCCCCAACCCCCCTCCAACGACACCACTGATTTGACCACAAATGAGCCAAGAATCGTGCGCACGACGCTGGTGTTTTGGAGCACATTTTCATCAATATTTGGACATAAAAATTTTTGATTTCCTGGATGGTGCCGCTCCTTGGTCGGCCCGTACAGCAGTGTAGTTTCTGGCAATCCTGGGGGGAGGATCTCCCCCTCAGGTGGTACACTATCCCCCTATCTCCCCCTCCGTGTACACTATCTCCCCCAATTTTTGCCTAAAATAGGCCTTTTTAGGCCTAAAATAGGCATTTTTAGGCCAAAAATGTGTGATTTTCAGGTCAATGTTCTCAAAAGTCGCCAAAATACCATTATGAAGATTTTTTCCGAAAAGGGGCAAAAATAGGTCAAATTTTCTACCTCAAAAAGTGACTTTTTTTCTGAATTTGGGTCTTCCCCCTCGGGGGTACACTATCTCCCCCTTACGAAAAAACGGGGGGGGGTCCGCTATCTCCCCCTCCGGACCAGGAACTTTACTGCCGTACAGTGGGTAAATAGGCTGCCGCCCCTCATTTTTGGACTGGTGGTACAGTATGTTGCCGCCTCGTCTGGGTAGCTACACCACTGAAGGAAACCAACCAAAGCACAGCTCGATGATCGCTTGAACTTTGTCAGTTATTGGCGTTCATTCAGTTGAAATATTGAAGGATCGACGATTTCATTAAATTATGGATTCGTCGACGACATTGGCAGCTGTGCATTCGATTCTCAGCAATCCATCCAATCAGTGGTGGTTGGCTGCGCTCAAAGGACTACGCAATGGAATTGTGTCGGTTTTCTCGCACTTTTATCAAATTCAGTGGATCAAATCTGAAAAATTGATGGTTTAGGTATGGCGTGAAAATTCGTGCGCCGCATGCGCTTGTGATGACGTTTTTATTCGGTCGTGGAACGTGAGTTTTTGTACGTTCAAGGTCCAAGTCCAAAATGAATGATAAAATGTGTTGAAAATACAAACGATGTTCAGGGTGCTACAAAAGTTGCTCACAATTCTGAAACTGACGCGAATCCACGCGACCAATCTCGCCAAATTCGTTTTCTCGTACAAATTGAGCACCGGGGCCATGGAGCAATTGACTGGTGCCAAACGACCGTGGGTGGTCGGGATGTGTGCTGCTGTGATGGGATACTTCGTGTTCGGTGATTACAATGGCGTCAATATGCAGGTGATTCTGATTGACTGTGTCTCTGAACAGCAAAACGGATTCAAGATAAGTGCGCAGAACCGTTAAAAAATTCACGAGTTGCACTTTATCAAGATTTCAGGTGCAGTTTGAACATAGCATCTCTTCACAGACAAAATGTGAAGTCTGGGTGCATGTTGCACATACCTGCCTATTTTTGGCCAAGGGAAGATTTTGGACTGTCAAATTTGTGGCCTGCTGGCGCAGTTCACTGCAACGGATAATGCGTTTCTGAATTTACAAGCGTTGTAAACCAAACACTCACGTGCAGATCAACCTCTACCTGCTGTCCCGTATCCTAATCGGTCTCTATCGACTATCAATCCGCAAGGGCTACGTTCCGCGTCCGAAATTCCCCGTTTTCCCTCTATTTGCCGCCACGATGTGGGGCATTGTGCTGTGGCTGTTCGAATTCCACAAACCTGTGCTTCAGCCGTCACTGCAGAATTCGATGACTTATTTGTACCACGATAGCAACCACTGGACGCAACTGTTGGACTTTATTTGGGTGAACCGTCTGTGATAATAAAGTTTGAAATGTATTCCGCTTTCCAGTGATCACAAATGTTGTCTCTGTTTTGGTTGTGCCTGGAACATCTGACAGGATCGCGAGAAATTTCCGTATCGACAAAATAAAAATATGAAGCAGACAGAAACTGCTTTCGTCCTTTTCAAACAAAATCCATGATCACATAGTGGCGCTACAAATTTATTATTCATAAACGTGAGACATTGATCAATACAAATTGCGTATAATTAGAACAGGATAGAAATTTCGAGCCAGTAAGAACATCACAACATCAACGGGAGACGAACGAGCAAAAGAAAAATGAAAACTGTTATATTTATGCAAGAAATGCTGAACGATGTCATAACTTAGCAACAATATAACCGTGTGTTTTGTACAGAATACTTTTGCAGAGCATAATGGAGGCGTGTTTCTTCGGCTTCGTCCGTTTGTTTTACGCACCCACATACCACCAGAAATCCGGCCTTCCAATGCACAAAAAAGAACGGCCACACTTGATGGAAGTCACCGCCAAAGTAGCAGAGTCGCTCATATCCACACAAAAAGGAACTCGTATTACAAAGTAATTGTCAGTGCAAATTTTGGGTTACATTTTTCGACAGACCGCCATATAAAAACAGCCCGACTATCACGGTGTAACCACCATGTACTTATTTAGTCACATAATTCTAGGTGCATTCCAGTTCAGAGCATGGTGATGGTGACATTGATACCGAGATTGCCATTTTCAGCGAACAATTGTGCCGTGGATGTGTCGAACGCAAGACAGTCTGACTGTTGGATGGCTTGTGCCACACCCTCGTGGATGCTGCGTGGTGTTGCCTCCCAGCACAGACGGCGACGATGGGTGGATAGTTCGAGACTGGAAAACGAAGACGAAGGCACGGTACAATAATATCGCTTTGCACCACATGAGTGTTCATCGCATGATTACACAACCACTGTTTGTTTCACTTCATGAACCGACGACTAAATAAATCACCTGCCAACAACGATAAACTAACCGATACATAAAGTTTTCGGCCTGTTTCCTCGACCCAATCAACTCGACCACGGCGTAGAACATGTGATGTCCGTCGTATTTCTCCTGTTTCTCCAAGACGAGCATGAAATGATAACCGAAACACGACTGCATCATCACCCAGTCGACAGCGCCGGGCAGATTGATGTCGGTGGCAAGGAAGACAATGTCTTCGCCTGAAACACAAAGGAAAATTGGACAATTTGGAGAGAGACCATGCTTTGTCTTTTCAACGGTTGTGAAAATCAACCTTCTTTCAAAAATCATGACAGACGAAAATGATTCGCTCACACGACAAGTAGCAAGTATGGAGCTTTAATCTCTACGATTAAATCTACGATCTCTCTTCAATCTCTCTGGTGTGCCTTGATAACCCAAAGAACAAAAATCACAAAACAACGAAAGTCTGAATTCAAAGCAACCGCAACCGACCTTGCAACGTGGTTATAGATTTGTGCACCTTCATCAGATGCGGCATCACAGCCTCGAGACTGCCCTGCCATTTACAGGATGCGCCCGGGCACGGGCAGCTGTACGGTCTGCAAATACAAAAAGTTTCAATCAGTAAATATCAGCAACTTTTTGGCAATGCATTGTGAGTAAAGCGCTCATCCAAGCGGCCATAAACGGGTTTTAAGCACACAAAACACTCAAATAATGGGTGCGTAACGTTATCAATCTGCCGACCTGAATTCGCATGTTTCTTCGTGTTCGACTTTCTCCGAGTGCGAGAAACTGAGCGGACAGCCGGTGGAGGCGAACTTGCACGGGAACATCACCGTGTTCGCAATCTTTTCCAGCACCAAGTTGCGAACACTCGCTGTAAATTAAGATCACTCATTTGTGATAAACACAGTACGAAGCTGATCTTGAGATCGCAGTGCTTTCAAATGGACTCATGGAGGAGACGCTTCTAGCACTGCATTCGAAAGCATAGGCGATCTAGTTCTTTGTGTTGCAAGTCGGTGTGATAGAATGCCTTGACGAACTGAGCTGAGCAACGTTCTGTGAAGGACGTTTGTTCACAACGATGTTTTTGCACGCAATTGAAAGCAGGTTAATTTGGCGCCGATATGCTTCAAGGGTACGTAACTTATTCACCAAAGCTAGGGTGGACACCAAATTAGATTGCATTGGGACAGCACAAAAATTAGATCGCCTATGCTTTCGAATGCAGTGGTAGAAGCGTCAACTATGCAGTCACTTACGCACAGGACCGCGACATGTGGGACAACAGGTGAGTTTGGGCCGACAATTGCCACAAACGAGGTGACCGCTCTGACATTGCAGGTATGGGGGCATCATGTACTCAAGACACACCGGACATTCGAACGCCGATAGCACTTCCTGAATGAGAAAGGCGACTGATTAGTAAATTGGTTGATTTGTGAAAATCATAATCCGAAATCCGTCAGGGCACAAGAACGTAAGGGTGACCGATATGCAAGATAGACTGCTCACCTGATTGGTCGCATTGGCGGCAGCTACAGCGGCGACAACATTATTGACATTGCTGACTTGTTGTTGGGGCAGCACAGCTTGTGGTTGAACGGCGACCGCAGCGCTCGGCGACTGAACCATTGGCGCTGAAACGGAATACTGTTCGATTTAGCTACCGGAGGAAACTAATTTAAAAAGGACGAAACAGTTGGATCAAACAGCGAAATGTTCAACTTCAAACATTTACTTCTGTGCTTTTACACAACACATTTGATTTGATTGTAGCTATAACAGTCAACAAACCTGAAAAATCGAGAAAATGACCAAGCTAACTAACTGGCAGGAGCTGATCCCTGTACCCTGGCCATATTTTTCGGTGCTGACTGAGCGACCGCCGTTGGTTTCCCACCACTGCCCGATGGACCCTCAGGCCCCGGCGGTGGAATATTCGACGACATTAATTGTTGATTGGTTGTTGTTGTTTTCAAATGAAAGCGAAGCTTTCTGAAACGATATTTTTGACTATCAATGGGGTTACAAATTTTAAAAGGGAGTCGAAGTTTCAAGAGCCAAAAAGCTGAAATTGCACGAAACCCGTCACAGACAGAAAAAGCATATCAGCAGAACGCACGAAATATGTACGTATTCCGGCATATTATCGGAAGGTTTCGTCAAAAACATCGTCAACATTTTGCGACGAAAACATCATGAAACATTAAGTTGGTCAATGTCAGTCAGATGACTGGAGACACACAAAGACACAGACACGTCTCGCTCGCTGCTGCGGGGAACTGACTGGCAGCGCAGCACACGGTGAACAACAAAAGTGTATAAAAACACACGCACGGCGTTTTTCAGTATGTTCTGGCTCGTTGTTAGTTGGGAGGGGCGTGGCTGATGGAATCAATAAGAAGGCAATGCATGTCGTTGCTTGCCAGTTGGTTGGACTGGTAATTCGAAAATTGCTATTCTGTTGGTGGAGTATTACAATGGTGGGAATACGTCAAGCAAGCATCAACACAACAACTTATGCAACAGCAGTGGTCACGTGAAACCTAACCCAAGGTCTGGCACAATTTGGTTTCATTTCAAGCAAAGGCTCATAGACAGCAACCAAATACACTTAGCGCGAGTTTAAACCTAAGCCTGAAAACAAGGGATGAGCCAAAGCCGAGCCCTAACTTCAGATCGAAGCTCCATGGGATGCAAGGCAAGCTGTGCAGAGCCCACTTGTTCTTACGGCTAAAATCGAGCCAGTGCGACAGACAGTTACAAACCTTGTGGACATAGATAAAGTAAGACCCAGTCGAAAGGTCGACTCCCTGGTTCGACCACTGATAGCTGGACTTGGATGTAACCACACCAGCACCAGGGGGACGAAACTCACCGGATCAGGAAGTTTTATTGCTGCAGCAGGTGCAGTGAATTATGTATTGCATCGGATGTGGCGTCACGCCCACGTTTAATCGCAAATACTGAAAAATAAAAAATGCAGACTGCTGAGTCACCTAACAAATTATAAACTCCCGTAGGTGACGAGCGAAAAGTAAAACGCGTGTCCTATGGGCATCGAAAAGACATGGGCCGGTATGTACTTTGCTTGTATCCTGTCCTGGGTCGAGTCTGACTTCGCAAATATTTCAGCTCATTGCATGGTTGCGAAGCAGCAGCCATTCACTTTTGCACTGGCTGTGTGGCTCACACGCGTTGTGCACAGACGCACACAGCCAGCTGATGTTTCACGGCCAAACATTTTTATACCAAGTACCCCGATGGCAGCAAAGTGAACGCCGTCAATCATTACGTGCAGCTTGATCTCCCGTGTCACACTCTCTCTGCAGCAGGGATCGGAAGGTATCGGGTATCGGCACCCAAAAAGTATCGGGTATCGGCATGTTTTTCCAAGTTATCGGGTATTATACACTTTTCGCGATTAAAAACCAGTTCTCAAAAACAGTTCTGCAGATATTCATTGTTTCACGACCAAAAATTTTCAAATGTAGGTGCGAGCTATATTCATGTGGCATGACACAAAAACAGAGCACGATTGCGCGCAGTGCTCAATGGCCATCTCAAAAAAATCCCGCAAAAAATTTGCCAAAAACCTGTTTTGTTACAAAAACGGTGTTTTTGTTGGTATTTTGGCACTATCGGGTATCGGGTTATTTCCGAAGTATAGGGTATCGGCTTTTTTCATGAACTATCGGGTATCGGCATTTTCCAAGTATCGGCTATCGGGTATCGGCATACCCCCAATACCGATCCAGACTCTGCATTATCCAGTCCAATATGACATATCAGTGACAACAAATCCACGAACAGCGATGAACACTTGCATTCACCGTCTTACCTTTTTTGATGACACTGGTGCTTTTTGCTTCGAAATACGGTAACCAAACAAGCATCAATGCAGACAAGATGATTTCACAATTTGTTTTCCTGAAAAAAGCCAAACGTTGCCCACAGCAAATGAAGACGCAACAGAGAAACAGTGCAGACGTCAAAAGGACCAAAAGATAATCCGAATTAGTGACATAAAGTTATGGTCAATGGGTAAATCAGGTATGGCACACGGACGGACGTGCGATGTGAGACAACACCGAAAGAAGGTCAAACTCGCAGGCAAAAGTACAGAAACACAAAAACTTTCGCACATTTTGTGACCAATTTATCGCTCATTTTCACACATACTCAAATTGAATGCGTGCTGATTGATTGATACTTTAGGTGGGGTGCACAATTCAGAATTCAGCATACCTAAATTTGCGCCTGTCGGATTCTGTACGTTTGATTCCGGGTGCATAACTAAAGTAACGCACAGTTGACTGAAACACGAGTAACAGTACCAACAAAACATCACGTTTCGCATATGAATTGTAAAACTTGGTGCTCCGGAATCTGACACATGTGCATAAATCCCACAGACACTTCGACCATGTCTCATTACACGATCACATTGTAAAGTAACGTTCGAAAATAAGCCCAGGTATCGATACATGCTGACCAAAATACAAGTTGGTTATTACCGAACAAAGTAACGCACAGGTACAGGGCGCGAAATGCAAACCACGACTATCTTTACAACAATATTCGTGCACCAAAACTTGTTTGTCGGACAGGATATATAAAATCCACATACAACGTGAAGTTTTTGCGTGTAAACACGGCGATAAAATAGTCTAATCGAAAATTATGATCAGCGTACACAGGTCACAGATAAAGGCAAGAAATGCGTTCCAACAAACCAACAACCGTAGTTCGGGTTGAACAACAATAGAACATTGAGACTACATGCGATTACTTGCCTACTAGACGGAAAATCAACAGTGCAACAGAACAAAGAACGAAAATCCGATACATCAAATACAGCATAACCCACCACTGATAGAAAACTACGAATCAATGAATCCAAAAACAACTCCAAACTCTAAGCCTGATTATTTCTCAATTGTTCTCTAAGAATGAGCACGCTCTGTCTTTGATCAGGTGGTAACATATTAATTTGAGCTTCACTCAATTGCAACACTTGTGCAATCAACTGTGCCTTCTCTTGTTCGTCAGCCGTTGGCGTCGCGTTAGCAGACGATGTTGCTGGCTGAAATAACTTTGTTCTCATGACCATGATGTTTGTTAGAATCGTTAGAATATTCCGAATTCCAAATAATATTCCGAATATTGCAAAATTGGGGTTCTATATTATTAAATTGCTAGACACTTCCAACAAACTATTCGGGCCCCGGAAAAAACGCTTTTTTCGGCCCGGCCTTACTACTATCTGCAAGTTTCTGTCAGACCAACCGGTGGTTGTCTCGAAGGCATCGCTGGCGGCATATTGGGTGGCGGTTGGTGCATGTTCAAGCCTGGGAATGGGCAGCAGATAAATAACAAGATTTGAAGTAAACGTTAATGTCACACAACAAGCAACAAAAACTGGCGAGCTCACCAAACACCGGCTGTCCAGCCATCGGTGGTGCAGCGGCCATGAAGGGCGCAGGTGCACCCATGTTCGGTGGCATTCCACCCATTGTGCTCACATTAGGCATCATCGCTGCTGCTGAGGTCGCTGGGGGCATCGCCTAAAGTGGGAAACATCGTTGAGACAAACGGAATAGACAAAAAACAAATAATAAATAATTCATTCGAAATATGAACAAGATGTTGATCCAAACGAACCACAGTTGTTGCGGGCGGTGCCGCAGTGGCTGGATGCTGTGCTTGTAGTGCAACACCGATGGGCGCCTGATTCTGCAAGCCCGAGTCTCGGTGTAGCATTGTCATCGCCACCTGAAGCCAGACAAAAACTGTTAATGGCACGTGGTTCACTTTCATCCAAGCTGATTCAAAAGTACCCTCTTTCAACTTGGTCACTCTTGTGGCCTTACCGAGAAATAGACAAGTTGGATCTTGGATACGGTTGCATAATAGCTTACTTGAGTCGCAGGTGTGTGTCTAACAACACTAAACAGTTCATCAACACAATTTACTGATGTTTCAGGGTTTTCAAGCCCTCTCAGACCAAGATCATCATGGAGCTTTGCACGCTGATAGTGCAGGTGGTCTTGGCGATTTTTTGAATTGAGCATATTTCGAGTTTTGAATATGTTGCGATTTTAATCAGCCTGACAGTGGCTCATGGACGATAAATGAAGAACTGTTACGCTGGTTAAAATCAACTTTCAATAAACTTCATAATATCCTTAATTGTTGAAGTCATCAAGACGGACTCCTAGTGGGATGTAAAACCAATGCATGAAACGTCAGATAAACTGGATGGAAGATTAATTAGATACCGTCAGTTACATGCACATGCAGAACTGCCAGCCGATTCGAGTGAGCTATAAATCAACTAGATCCGACTACTGATCGGAGTCAGCGACTTTGCCGACTCCCGACACCGACAGCTTGAAATTTTCTGACACCGACACCCGACAGTTAGAAAACAGCCGACACCGACATCAGTAATTTTTGACCATTTATAGGCTATTTTGAAGCAAACTACCAAGATCTGAGTATTTATCGCACAGGCTCACAATGTGAGTTTAGTATTTTCCGAAGCTGCCCAACTGGAGAACCTGATTTCCGCATCAGGCAAACAAGTTTTCAGTAATATTTGGTGATTTTCATCTTGACATCCTTGGAAAAATACGATTTTTACGCTAATATTTCAAAATTCGCCGACAGTTCGAGGGCCGACAATCGGAAAATTCTTGTGCCGACATCCGACGCCAGCAGCGACATTTTTAAGGGGCCAACACCGATCGATCCCTAGATCCGACACGTACTCTGCTCACTAAAGCTATAACAACAGCCGAAATTGAGGATACTTTTGAATCACTCTGTACTTTACCCAATTTGAATAAACTACAAAAACCAACAGACACCTGTGGATCGAGGATACGCATGACGACCGCGGCTTGCAACAACGCGTATGCCAATTGTGGATTTTGTAACAACATCGTGCGCGCTTCGTGCGGGTTGTTTTGGATACACAACTGAACACGAGAGTGTTATCAACATCACAGCGGAATTAGTGAGATTCCAAAAAACGATTTTCGAAAAATACCTCCAAAAGTGTGCACAATAACTCACTTTCATTTGTTTCATTAGCTCAAACATTTGCTCCGGAGGCAGTGATGCCACAGCGCGTCCGATTGCTTCCGGTGCCTTGGTTGGTTCCGTTGCTGGTCCATAGGGTCCCTGACGCAAACAATCATTCATTATTCGCTAAATTTGTAAAATACAAGGCCCCACCACAATACCATACGCAATGGTTCACATCAAATTCATAATGAAACAATCAGTCATAATTCACCCTCGGCGCCAGGGTTTATTTTTTCCAAGTGGGCTAGCAGCAAAAAGCTACAAAAATAAAAATTTAGCAGCTTTTTTCTGGGGACTAAATTTGAAAATTACTAGCTTTCAAAAACTTATCAGCTAAAAAAAGACTAAATTTGGTCGAAAAAATCCATGTTCGGCACACTCACCTCCTCGGGATGCGCCGCACTGCTGCCGGCTGCTGCGGCTTGCCCATCTGAACAAAAGTTAAGATTTTTTACTGTTGTGGTTGATAAAATGCACAGGAGCACAGTCGACAACAAAGCGATCACGTTTCCCCACCTGTACTCGTGCCAGCAGCACCCCCTTGCTGCGCGGCCTGTGTCTGCTGTCCCTGACTGCTGTTCACCGCCGAATCCACTCTCAAATTGCGACCATGGAATTCGACGCCATTCAAATTGCGCACCGCACTTTCGGCCGTCTGCTGATCGACA
>JASAMV010004501.1:0-11930 GCA_030248065.1 Rhynchonema sp. JSB1_4
CCCCTGCAACACCGTTGTTTTCAACCAAAAAATAGGTTCAAAAAAATCGCAAAAATTATGACAAAACTTGGGTTAAAATCTGAGCCAAAAAATTCGGGCCGGGCCGGGCCGGGCCGGAGATTTGGGGGTTCGGGCCGGGCCGGGCCGGAGATTTGGGGGTACGGGTCGGGCCGGGCCGGAGATTTGGGGGCTCGGGCCGGGCCGGGCCGGCCCAACCCGGCCCGATTGCGACCTCTGGGGAGCAGACGTACCCGGAGGGGGAACAGTGGGGCAGGCGTACCTCGGAGCAGTGCTGTGGCTGGGGGGGGGGGGGGCCCCCCCAATGGTACCCTACCCGCCCCGGCCTGGTACGCTACCCCCCTACCCGCCCCGCTCTTGTACCCTACCCCCCCCTACCCGCCCCGCCCTGGTACCCTACCCGCCCCGATTTTTACCCCCAAAATGCCCATTTTTCGGTCAAAAATGCCCAAATTTCGACCGAAAACCCTAAAAAGTGCAAAAAATTTTTCGCGCTGCGCGCGATATATGTACTTTTTAGTACATAAAAACAGGCACGCGAATAAACTTGTGTTGTACCCTACCCGCCCCGAAAAATCTTCCCCCCCTCCCCCCCAAACCGGATTTCCCCCCCCCCCCCAAAATCCCAGGTACACTACCCCCCTACCCGCCCCGATTTTTTCCACCTATGTACCCTACCCGCCCCGCAAAAGTAGCCACAGCACTGCCTCGGAGGGGGAACAGACGTACCCGAGGGGGGTCCCCCCCCTCCCCCCCAGGAACCACACGGCGCGCCGGTGCCCTCCGCGGCTAGATTGCCTATAGCTTGTTTCCTTTGACGTGCATAAAAAGGAAACACTATATCTATCGTCAACAAGTTTGGGTCGACCCCCCCCCCCAGATTTCGGACTTGGGTCATCTATCTATCGTCAACACATTTCGGGTCCCAATCAATGGTGTGGCTGGGGGGGGTGGGGGGCAATGGTGTAGCTGGGGGGGGAGTGGGGGGTCCCCCCCCCCAGGTACAGTAGGTAGGTTGCCGCCCCTCGCCTGGTACAGTAGGTAGGTTGCCGCCCCTCCCCTGGTACAGTAGGTAGGTTGCCGCCCCACCTAACTTTTCACCCAAAACATTCATTTTTGGCTTAAAATTGCATAAAATTAGCATATTTGTCTGCAAATAGGCGAAAAATCGCGCGCTGCGCGCGAAATTAGTGTTTTAGGCCACATTTTCTTCAGTATTTAGACATAAAAAATTTCGGTTTCCAGATGACCCCCCCCCCAGGTGGTACGACCCCCCCCCCTAGCTCGGCCGGTACAGTAGGTAGGTTGCCGCCCCGCATTTTGGGTGGTACAGTAGGTTGCCGCCCCGCCTGGGTAGCTACACCACTGGTGGGGGGGGTCCCCCCCCAAGGTACAGTAGGTAGGTTGCCGCCCCTCGCCTGGTACAGTAGGTAGGTTGCCGCCAGAGGTCGCAATCGGGCCGGCCCGACGTCGGGCCGGGCCGGGCCGCGATTTTGGGCCTTTGGCTCGGGCCGGGCCGGGCCGGGCCGGCGATTTGGAGGGTCGGGCCGGGCCGGGCCGGGCACCCCGGCCCGAAGCTTCTGAAGTGACTTATTTTACTGAAAAAAGTAGGGTTTTTTTTGTCAAAAACACTAAAATTTCTGACGGATTCAGCAAGTGATCAGTATTGTCCAGTGGTGTGGCTACCCAGGTGTGCAATCAACTTACTGTACCACCAGAAAGGCCTGCAATCAACCTACCTACTGTACCGGCCGAGCTAGGGGGAACAAAAATTTTTGTGTCTAAATTTAGATGCAAATGCACTCTAAAACCCTCATTTCGCGCGATTTTTCGATTATTTGGAGTGAAAAATATCGATTTTATACCATTTTGGGCCAAAAATAGCAACCTACTGTACCAGCCGGGGGCGGCGACCTACCTACTGTACCAGGATGGCGCGTCATTGACCTTACCTACCTACTGTACCTAGGGGGGACCCCCACCCCCCAGCCACACCATTGGTATTGTCTATCTGGCGACTTTTTTATGGAAAACAATGAATTTTCAACCAAAAAAATAAATTTAAAATATCGCAAAAATTATGACAAAAATTGGGTTAAAATCTGAGCAAAAAATTCGGGCCGGGCCGGGCCGGAGATTTGGGGGTTCGGGCCGGGCCGGGCCGGAGATTTGGGGGTACGGGTCGGGCCGGGCCGGGCCGGAGATTTGGGGGCTCGGGCCGGGCCGGGCCGGCCAAACCCGGCCCGATTGCGACCTCTGGTTGCCGCCCCTCCCCTGGTCATAGTAGTGGCTGGGGGGGGGGGGGGGTTGGGGGGGGGGGGTTACCCCCCCCCCCTCTCAGTACTTACCTACCACAAAACCCGAGGGGGGTTGGGGGGGGGGGTTGAGTACTTACCTCTCACAACTCCAAATCATACCTCTCACAAGCAATTTTATACCTTTTTAAGGCAAAAATCGGTGTTTTTCGACCTTATTTTCCCAAAAATCGCGCGCTCCGCGCGCAAACCCACCCATAATACCTATTTTTAGGCGATTTTCGGCGAAAATTTTGAAAAAGTACTATTTTTACCTCAATTTTTGGCCAAAATTGTATCACAAAAACGGTGTTTTTTCGCCTTTTTGGATGACCAAAATCATACCTCTCACGCTTCCGGTCCCAACCCCGCATCATACTTACCTCCCACACATGGGCCTGCCACTACACTGCCCCTGGTACAGTAGGTAGGTTGCCGCCCCACCTAACTTTTCACCCAAAACATTCATTTTTGGCTTAAAATTGCATAAAATTAGCATATTTGTCTGCAAATAGGCGAAAAATCGCGCGCTGCGCGCGAAATTAGTGTTTTAGGCCACATTTTCTTCAGTATTTAGACATAAAAAATTTCGGTTTCCAGATGACCCCCCCCCCAGGTGGTACGACCCCCCCCCTCGCTCGGCCGGTACAGTAGGTAGGTTGCCGCCCCGCATTTTGGGTGGTACAGTAGGTTGCCGCCCCGCCTGGGTAGCTACACCACTGGTGGGGGGGTCCCCCCCCAAGGTACAGTAGGTAGGTTGCCGCCCCTCGCCTGGTACAGTAGGTAGGTTGCCGCCAGAGGTCGCAATCGGGCCGGCCCGACGGCGGGCCGGGCCGGGCCGCGCGTTTGGGCCGGTGGCGCGGGCCGGGCCGGGCCGGGCCGGAGATTTGGAGGGTCGGGCCGGGCCGGGCCGGGCACCCCGGCCCGAAGCTTCTGAAGTGACTTATTTTACTGAAAAAAGTAGGGTTTTTTTTGTCAAAAACACTAAAATTTCTGACGGATTCAGCAAGTGATCAGTATTGTCCAGTGGTGTGGCTACCCAGGTGTGCAATCAACTTACTGTACCACCAGAAAGGCCTGCAATCAACCTACCTACTGTACCGGCCGAGCTAGGGGGAACAAAAATTTTTGTGTCTAAATTTAGATGCAAATGCACTCTAAAACCCTCATTTCGCGCGATTTTTCGATTATTTGGAGTGAAAAATATCGATTTTATACCATTTTGGGCCAAAAATAGCAACCTACTGTACCAGCCGGGGGCGGCGACCTACCTACTGTACCAGGATGGCGCGTCATTGACCTTACCTACCTACTGTACCTAGGGGGGACCCCCACCCCCCAGCCACACCATTGGTATTGTCTATCTGGCGACTTTTTTATGGAAAACAATGAATTTTCAACCAAAAAAATAGATTCAAAAATCGCAAAAATTATGACAAAAATTGGGTTAAAATCTGAGCAAAAAATTCGGGCCGGGCCGGGCCGGAGATTTGGGGGTTCGGGCCGGGCCGGGCCGGAGATTTGGGGGTACGGGTCGGGCCGGGCCGGGCCGGAGATTTGGGGGCTCGGGCCGGGCCGGGCCGGCCAAACCCGGCCCGATTGCGACCTCTGGTTGCCGCCCCTCCCCTGGTCATAGTAGTGGCTGGGGGGGGGGGGGTTGGGGGGTGGGGGGTTAACCCCCCCCCCTCTCAGTACTTACCTACCACAAAACCCGAGGGGGGGTTGGGGGGGGGGGGTTGTGTACTTACCTCTCACAACTCCAAATCATACCTCTCACAAGCAATTTTATACCTTTTTAAGGCAAAAATCGGTGTTTTTCGACCTTATTTTCCCAAAAATCGCGCGCTCCGCGCGCAAACCCACCCATAATACCTATTTTTAGGCGATTTTCGGCGAAAATTTTGAAAAAGTACTATTTTTACCTCAATTTTTGGCCAAAATTGTACACAGCTCACAGCCAAAATTGTATTACCCCCTAGCTCTACGGCTGGTACCAGTGTAGTTCCTGGTCCGGAGGGGGAGATAGCGGACCCTCCGTTTTTTTCGGAGGGGGAGATAGTGTACCCCCGAGGGGGGGAAGGGGGGGGGGGAAGACCCAAATTCGGGAAAAAGTCACTTTTTGAGGTAGAAAATTTGACCTATTTTTACCCCTTTTTGGAAAAAATTCTTCATAAAAAGGGTATTTTGGCGACTTTTGAAAACATTGACCCAAAAATCACACATTTTAGGCCTAAAAATGCCCATTTTAGGCCTAAAAATGCCTATTTTAGGCAAAAATTGGGGGAGATAGTGCACCCGGAGGGGGAGATAGGGGGATAGTGTACCACCTGAGGGGGAGATAGCGTACCCGCGGGGGGGGACCCCCCCTCCCCCCCCCCCCCCCAGGAACTACACTGGCTGGTACAGTAGGTAGGTTGCCGCCCCGCATTTTGGGTGGTACAGTAGGTTGCCGCCCCGCCTGGGTAGCTACACCACTGGTCCCAATCTATCTATCGTCAACACCCTGACCAAGTACTACACTGCCATTCCGCAAAGGTTAGCAGATAAACGCGGAATGCGGAATGCAGAAATCTGCCATTCCGCGTTTATCTGCTAGTGCTAACCAATTTCCGCATTCCGCGTTTACCGTAAAAACCTAAATACAAGGGGGGCTCTATTAATTCACTGACCCCATTTTCAAAAAATTATTTTCGTTTCTCAGCGAGAGCCTTCCAAATCCGGTGTTATTTTCGATCGATATTCCGAGGGGGACTCTATTCCGGGGGATCTATTTAGGTTTTTACGGTATCTGCTCACTTATTATTAAGGTTTAGGCTTCTATTTCAGGCTTAGGCTTAAGCAGGTACCGTCATAGTAGTGGTTGGGGGGGTTACCCCCCCCTCTCAGTACTTACCTACCACAAAACCCGAGGGGGGGGGGTTGGGGGGGTTGAGTACTTACCTCTCACAACTCCAAATCATACCTCTCACAAGCAATTTTATACCTTTTTAAGGCAAAAATCGGTGTTTTTCGACCTTATTTTCCCAAAAATCGCTCGCTCCGCGCGCAAACCCACCCATAATATCTATTTTTAGGCGATTTTCGGCGAAAATTTGGAAAAAGTACTATTTTTACCTCATTTTTTGGCCAAAATTGTATCACAAAAACGGTGTTTTTTCGCGTTTTTGGGTGACCAAAATCATACCTCTCACGCTTCCGGTCGCAACCCCGCATCATACTTACCTCCCAGCTCCCACACATGGGCCTGCCACTACACTGGGTACCGTATTCCCTAAAATAAAGCCCCCACAAAGATAGAGCCCCCCAAAAATACAGCCCCCCAAAAGGGGTCAGTGAAAAAATGGAGCCCCCCAAAAATACAGCCCCCCCAACTTGGAATTCCCCGCTTGGGGGTCGTGAAGTCAAGTTCTTGCATAAGACACCTTATGTACAACGTTTGTGGTTGAGTATATGATGACGTAAAGCCTTTTATGGAAGATCTGCACCTAAGAACACTCAATAATGACCAGTATAACCCCTTGACAGAAACTCCATTTTAGGGGCATCTTTGGGAACATCAGTGTTGGAGCTGGGGGGGGGGGGGTAGCCCCCCCCAGTACAGTAGGTATCCCCCCTCGCCTGGTACAGTAGGTATCCCCCCCGATTTTCACCCTGGTATAGTAAATTTCCAAATTCGCTGCCGCACAGTAAAGTACGCCCCATAGTTAATGTCAAGTTCTAAACCCGAAAATCAACTTCTGAAACATTCGGACAGCCAACACACACGCAGCTTGCCAGCCAGCTAGGCAGCTGCGCGCAACGTTTCAGAAGCGCACATGGTTAGTGTTCAGGTTTATAACTTGACATTAACTATGGGGCGTATTTTACTGTGCGGCAGCGAATTTGGAAGTTTACTATACAGTAGGTATCCCCCCGATTTTGCCCCAAAAGTGCCAATTTTTGACGAAAATGGCCAAAATTAGTATAAAATCAGTGGTTTTACCTCAAATTACCCAAAATTCGCGCGCTATGCGCGCAAATACTACGTTTTCACACGATTCCACGCATAATAAAAACATTAAAAATTTTCACCCCAAAACCTAACCCCCCTAGGTACATAACCCCCCAGGCCGTCGGCTCTGGTCCCCCCCTCTCCGAGCCCGGTACAGTAGGCAGTGTGGTGGCAGGCCAATCGACCCAAGATACCCTAGGGGGGAAGGTTTCGGACTTACTCGAGATACCCCCCAGAGGCTACCCAAGATACCCCTATGGTCCGTCAAACGGCGAAAAAAGGCAGTTTTTTGCATGCAATTTTACTGCAAAATTGGCCTAAAAATGGGTATTTTTTGACATTTTTGCCGAAAATTGGCCTAAAATGACCATTTTTGGGTGGCGCGATTTTTGGGGTTCCCGAGGTCGAAAAACACCTATTTTTGCCTTTGAAAACCATAAATCTACTTACTCGAGATACCCTTTGGGGTCGGCTCGAGATAGATACCCTTCCCCCCCATCCCCCCCTAAGGGTTGACTCGAGATAGATACCCCTTAGGGGGGAATCCCCCCATCCCCCCCCAGCCAGTGTAGTTCCTGGTCCGGAGGGGGAACAGGCGGTACCCCCCTTTTTTCGGAGGGGGAACAGACGTACCCACGTGGGGGGAAGGGGTGGAGGGACACGGAATGGGGTGAGGACACAAATTTGGAGAAAAGTCATTTTTTGAGGTCGAAAATTTGGCTCATTTTTGCCCCTTTTTGGAAAAAATTCTCAATAAAAAGGGTATTTTGGCGACTTTTGACATCATTGACCTAAAAATCACCCATTTTAGGCCAAAAAATGCCTATTTTAGGCCAAAATTTGCCTATTTTAGGTAAAAATTGGGGGAGCAGACGTACCCGGAGGGGGAACAGTGGGGCAGGCGTACCATGGAGGGGGAACAGACGTACCCGAGGGGGGGACCCCCTCCCCCCAGGAACTACACTGCCCCAAGCCACTACAGTGACAGTAGGTAGCCCACCCTCCAGAGTACCTCCAACACTGGGGAACATTATTTGAGATTTTGGGCAGCGAAAAAATACAGCCCCCAAAAATACAGCCCCCCTAAAAGGGGTCAGTGAAAAAATACAGCCCCCCTTGTATTTTAGTTTTTACGGTATTTCGTTTCGCCTCGACCTCTGAAAACTCGCCGACCGGGCCGGGCCGACCTTAAGCCAAGACAAATCGGGCCGGGCCGTACTTTGGGCCGATTTCGATCTCCGTTTCCAATCTCTGATGCCGAAAAGTGGTTTATTTTCAGTGCTAGCTTCGCGATGGCTGACAACAACACGAAAACGAAGCCCAAAAAATCGTCGAAAGACCCAAGCTCATCGAAAAAGGCGAAGACAAAATCGCCCAAAACGACCGCACCAAAAAATATCAAGATCACAGTCGATGCCGACGACGACATTGACATCGACCTAGGATACACTGCCGAATACGCTCCGATCGATGACTGGGAGACGTACGATCCGCAGAATGAGACTGGAAATTCAGCAGCAAAGAGGACGGATAAAAGCAGTGCCGCCAAATCGGCGGCTGATAAAGAAGTTAGTTCCCAACCGGGACCAGAAATTCGCAAGAGGCACGACCCGTGCAATGTGGCGCTCGTTCTTGGTATCAGTGTAGTTCCTGGGGGGGGAGGGGCCCCCCCTCGGGTACGTCTGTTCCCCCTCCATGGTACGCCTGCCCCACTGTTCCCCCTCCGGGTACGTCTGCTCCCCCAATTTTTACCTAAAATAGGCAAATTTTGGCCTAAAATATGCATTTTAGGCATAAAATGAGTGATTTTTAGGTCAATGTCGTCAAAAATCGCCAAAATACCCTTTTTATTGAAGGGGCAAAAAATGAGCCAAATTTTCGACCTCAAAAAATGACTTTTTCCTCCGAAAAAAGGGGGTGCCGCCTGTTCCCCCTCCGGACCAGGAACTACACTGCTTGGTATTCAATAGTTCTTTGTCACTGATACGCCAGCACAGCATCACGTTACTTTGGTTAGATCAAAATCAAGCCGCATTCAATCCTTGGCAAGCTAGTTGATTTTGATCTTCTGGATGAAGTTTGGGCAGCGAATGTGATAATGTCTGCCATTGCCAATGCCATGACGGACAACAAATCGCAGCGAACGAAACGAACTGCGGCACGGCAGCAGCACAACCAGAGTTTATTTTTTCAAAATGGGCTAGCAGCAAGAAGCTAGTAAAATTGAAAATTTAATAGCTTTTTTGCCGCTTAAAAGCCAATTTACGAGCTTTTTGGCCAAAATTTACTAGCTTTTCAAAAAATTTAATAGCTAAAAAGCTACTAAATTTGGTTGAAAAAATTCATGAGCACAACTGAACACTTGACGGCGACAGCATAATAATCATGTCTTCCGCTTTGTTTAGCAAATCGAAATGCACGAAAGTGGCGAGGAGAGTGACGAAGAGGACGTGACGTTCCGCGTGACGATGGATGAAAAGAAGATGGAGCAGCATTTGTATGGCAAGGATAAGGTGGGCTTTTATCTGTTATCTTGTAACTGTGCTTCTATCACCAATTCACGTGCATGGTTTTATGCGTCATTGAGAGCAAACAAACAAACAAACAAGGTGGGCTAGCATCGTCACACCACGGCATCGGTCTGCGCACACTTGTTACGTTGAGTAAGAAGGGCTGTTGCGAGCAATTTTCTGCATTTGAAGTTGATTTTTGTTGATCGGATCGGATGCCGTAGCGCAATGGTGTAGCACAGCAGGGGGGTCCCCCTAGGTACAACAGGTAGGTATGTTGACGCTCCATCCTGGTACAGTAGGTAGGTCGCCGCCCGGCGGCTGGTACAGTAAGTTGCGATTTTTGGCTCAAAATGGTATAAAATCGGTATTTTTCACTCCAAATAGGCGAAAAATCGCGCGCTACGCGCGAAATTAGCGTTTTAGAGTGCATTTTCATCAAAATTTCGACCTAAAAAAATTTTGTTCCCCCCCCCCAGCTCGGCCGGTACAGTAGGTAGGTTGCCGCCCCCACATTTTTTGTGGTACAGTAGGTTGCCGCCCCGCCTGGGTAGCTACACCACTGCCGTAGCGTATTCCCTGAAATAAACGGAAGCTCTGTTTTTCGCTATTTACCGAGAGCGTTGTTCCAAACCTTTTGTTATACGAGATCTTTAGGGGGGCTGGGGCTGTATTTTGGGGCGGGTGGGCTGTGTTTTTAGAGAATGCGGTATGTACAGTACAGTACACTATTGCATTAAATGGCTCTCTTATGCATCTCTGCTGTGACAGCTAGCCCAGCCACCGGCTCTGATTCAGGAATGGAAGAAGTCCAAATCAACAACGGCAGTTGGTGGAGGGGAGGACGAGCGTCGCGAAGCGCACCACGACGACCTGACCGCGTCGGCGTCGAGTGGCGACGACGAAGGTGGCTTGGAGCAGACGGTGGTGCGTCCGTTCGCCGATGCGCGACGCCCGCCGCCGCGACGACGACCACTGCATCTGGACACGGCCGACACCCCGGACGTCAACGACCCGGACGTGCGAAAACGACGACTGGCGCGCGCCGAACGATTCGGCACCAAGAACACGCGGGCTGATCTGACCATAGAGCCGGCCCGGCTGGATGCGTTGTACAAGGAGTTGGGCGTGACGATCGGCGATAATCGGGTGGATCGATATCGTCCGAACACGCTGCACGTGCGTGGCGTGCACGAACTGCATACGTTCGATGTACTGCGGTGCGTCCACGGTTTTTTGTGGCTTTTTGGGCACTATTTGAAGCCAAATAGTTGGGTTTGTATTGTACCTGAACTTGGGGTTTGAGAGAATAGATCGTCTCAACGAGCGAGACCACTACGGAATTTGGTTGTTCTCTCAATTTGCGGTACAATTTGCGCTTTGAATTTTCGCATTTTGCCGAAGAAACCTGCGGGTGCCAGCCAACTGCACTTCGAAATTCTCACACCTGTTTGCAAATTGCAGCTGCTGCCCGCGAAATAAACTAGCGGCGCTACACGTAGCATGTTGTCGTTCACGTTCAGAAACGCCATTCATTTCCTTTTTTCAGATATTTTGCCGATTACTATCCGACGAAGATTGAATGGATCGACGACAACTCGTGCAATGTGTGCTTTCGCAGCGACGAATGGGCGGCCAACTGTTTGCTCCAATTCACCAAAACACTACAGGTCGGGTCGGATTGTGATGACGCTGAGGAGTGCGGTTCATTGACTTGACAAACATTTTTACAGAATGAGCATTCTCTTAGAGCGGGCGAAGGAAATTATTTCCGGTCTCCTGATTATGTTCGTACGAGAGATTCTGCGGAATGCAGATATATTTCCGGAGTCCGAAAATGTATTTTGTATTTTTGCAAACTATTTCCGGATTCCGACTTTAACCCAAATTTAACCCAAGTCTTCTGTCACAATATGATTGCATTAAAATTTGCAGCGCGTCAAACCGCCGCGTGACCCGGAGGAGGGAGAGTTGCCATCGAGTTCCGACGAGGAATCGAAAGCGAAACAGAGCAGCAGCGATGAGGGAGAGTTGAGCGAGGACGAAAGTGTCAATGATGAATTCGGATTCAGATCTGTGATGAAAAAGGACAAAAAACAGGAGCAAAGTACGTCATTGCTTTCAGAAGTATGAAGAGTGCGTTCCGCCAGTTGCTTTTCTCACTGATGTTTCATTTTTCTGCCGAAAAGCTGCTTATTTTATCATTTTTATAAAATGAATATTCAGGCAAACGAAAGAAACCTGCCGAAGAGAAACCGATCGTTATGGAAACGGAAGAAATGGAAAATGCTGAGAACTCGAATATTATGAAGGTCGATATCACCAAACACAACGTACCGCCAGGTGTGTGAAAGTTTTCAGAAAAATTGGGTTTTGCTACGTTGTCAACGCAACTGGATCAGCAGCATTAACCCAACGTTGTCGAGCGGCCATAATCTTACATCACTACGCATGTTTGGCGCAGGCCGTTGGCGTGTGTGCTTCAAGCCGTTGCTGGGCGCCGATCTGTTGCTGGTGCGTTTCGCCAACATTCGTGACGTGAAAGAGGCCGGCGCTCAATATCGTAGCGACTATTATCGCAAGCACGGCAATCCGAACTATGAGGACGTGCCCGGCATTATATCGGCCAGTCTGCAGCGACGACTGGCTGGCGGTTCGTTGCTGGCTTACTATCTGATCCATCGGTTCGGCATCGATTTTTTTTGATTGATGGCATCTGTCCGGGATTAGGACCTAATTACAAAAGGCTTTTTTCTAGCTGGTATATCTCGATGCACTGGCGGTCGAACAAAACTTTTTTTACGAAAATCCGAAAGAAACCCGGGTCCATCTCGGGCGTGACAAAACCGAAAAGAAATCCGAATCCTCCTGAAAACAGCGTCTTTTTACGCGAAGTTTTTCAATTTTAAGAATTTTTCAGAACAACTTTGGTTAAGCGCGGACGGTGTCAATGTGGCTTGCATCAACGATTCTAGTCGCAATGAGATTTAAAAACACCTCACCTACGCCTACGGACACCGCATCACTGCCTGTCCTAATCTTTATGTACCTCCAAAATTCCTTTTTTTGGGTTTCCGCTATCTTATATACCGTGGTTCTTTATCGTTTTTTTCGTCT